>JARHVA010000104.1:8055000-8159227 GCA_037957365.1 Torreya grandis
TATCATAACATTGAAAAATTAGATTATAATACAAAAGATTCAAAGGTACCCTAATGTTAATCACGCATATGCACCTTCACTTAGTCAATTGTTTGCAAGCAATGTTACATATCAAAATTATAAATCACAACCTATAATAAGCACTTAGAGAACAATAGCAAGGCACCATTATACTTTGATTCAGAGAGAGACAACACAAATATTATATTATCAACACTAATAGATAAGAGGTTAATCACATTGGCTTCTACTCATCAATGGGATCCACATCTCCTACACACGTAGCCACATCACCCTTTTTGCAACTACCATCATATCCATAGACATAGAGATAATGTTTTTTATGGACTCAGGAATTGTATTAATATATGTATTGATAATGGCATCATAGAATTCACATAGGGGGAACCAATATATCCTCCACCATGGAACCATAGACCTCATTCATCCATTATTGAGTCCTCCTAAGATATTCCTTCATAGGAATCATTAGTTACTCATTGTGAGAGTAATGTAATTTATTAGACAGAGCCTCATAGGAGATCTCCTATCTCACTTACCCAATGTATTTGGAGACCAATACAATGAGCTCAACCTACATATAATAGTTTAGTCTATGGCTTATATAGTATAGTTTCATACACATACGCATCACAAAGTACTACTTCAGTGAAATATTCACTATGACCAAGTTTTCTAAGACCTATTTCAAGTAGTAACCCACTATGATTGGTATTAAACAAGCCACCAACATAGGTTTCAACTCCATCTCAATATATTTCCTAGTCATACACATCATAGAGTACCACTTCAGACAAATATTCACTATAGGTGAGTTTTCTAGGATCTATTTTACGTAACAACCCACTACAATTGGTTTTAAATGAGCTACCATGATATAGGACACCATGATAGGGAGTCTCCCATGAGACTCATTAGTTAGTATCATTTCTTCCTAGTTTTTCCTATACATAGCTTATATCAAAACACAAAAACATTAAAAAAATTCAAAATTTAGAAACATTCAAATATATCAAAATACCAAAAACATTTTGATTGTATGCATAATCCATGATTTACATTACTACTATCATGTTAGGACTTACATTCTCTATTTCATGCTAGTGTATGTCAATTTATCTACATTACCATGCTTCACTTGACCTCTTTTGAGTGTGTGTAGTAACATCCAACTACTTGATTGCTTCACTCTACCCATTGAGGGGGCATTCCTACTTCTACATTTGAGAAACACATCAATATACATACCCACTAGGGGCATATTTTACATGACTACACCATCTAGGTTATGTCAATCCTACACTACATTCTATGAGTTATCATATTGATGTATATTACTTACCAAATTACATAGATTACTATATCAACATTTCACTAGTATTTAACACTTGTGTATCTCTTAACATATACCTAGTCTTGTACTAACATGTCTTGCATACTTTTAGTCTCACTTTGATTAGTTAGATGTGATTATATCTTTCTATTTATCACATGCTTTCTCTTCTTTCTTAGTGTATCTTTTTGGATTGCAGTTTTAATTCCTACTTGTCTCTTGTGTGCGCCTTAGGACATTTGCTAATGTCTTTTGCTTCTATTCATGTGTGTGTACCTTTGAACATTTTCCAATGTCCCTTGTTTGTACTCTTTTATGTTATTGTGGCCCTCATACCAATCTTTATTATTTATATTGTATGTGTATGTGGCATTTGAACATGCCTTGTATTCTTGATTTCCATTTTTAGTGACTTGTGCCTACATCCCTTGATTACTTGGCCCCTAGGCCACTCTTGTATGCTTATTACTTATTTATTTATATGCTTGTTTTTTGATTAATTATCCATGTTTGTATTCCATGATCCATATCATGCATTTCCCTTGATTTCTTGGATGCCACAATGGAAATCATGCTCCATCCCTCCAACTAATCACTAAAAACTAATAACTAACATCTAACATTTCTAGTTTCAGTTCAATACTTTTCACATAATTTTACATTTTTATATCTATCTAGGCATACCCATATTTATCTAAAAATATATCAAATACAAACATTGCTATATCTATGAATATCTTGTCAAATATCACTAATATATCATATATCTATACAACTTAACACTCTTGCAAGACTCTTTCTTATGAAGGTAGTCATTACAGGTTCATCATTTTGACCCTTAGAAGAGGGGGAAATAAATAGAGGTTTTTTCATAGAGATAAAAGCTCCTAATAGTTGAAACAATAGCATTTAGATCACCCAGTTTAGAATCTAGAGGTTAAACTAGTTAGAATAGAGTAGAAAAATAGTGACAGTTCTAGATCAATAACCAATTTTAGCACAGGATAACATCAATAGAAATAGATAGTAGTGTTGACCCATTTTGCCCGCAGGTAAAATATCGATCACCTTCTTCACTTGTTGTTTAATGCCAGTCATTTTCGGGTTCAACGAGTTCAGAGAGTTCATTGCATGCCTTGGTTCAAGTGTTTAGGCAGCTTCTGGTTCAACATACTTGGTTCAATGAAAAAATTCAACGGCAAAGGTTCAAGTCAACGGTTCATCGGCCTTGGTTCAAATCCATCGGCATGCTTGGTTGAACCAATTGAACCATTGAACCTTTTGGCTCAACAACTTGGTTTAACAGGTTGGTTCAATAGACGGTTTAAGGGTCTGCCCCAAGCTGAAGGGTAGTCAACAGTCAAAGTGCCCTTTTGGAGGGCGGGCAGACACTAAAGTTTTTTTTAAAAGGGCCTGGGCACGGCAAACACAAAGCCCACGGCTTAACTCAAAAGCAAAAGTAGAATTTTCACAGACTTTTGTCTGTAAAAAAAAATCCACGAACAAAAGTCTATGGGTTAACAAAGCACATAAGCTGAGAGACAATCCACGGGAACCCGAAAATAGTCTACACAAGCAAACAATGATCTGTCGAAGTGTATACAAGGCAAAGTGCCCAGGAAGGTGACGTAGACAGATGAAATATAGCCTAAAGGCTACCAGCATGGGCTCAACTACTCTGAGGCCATCAAATTTAATGAAATAGAATAGCCATTGGGTTTTCAAATATTTAAAAAAGGAAAAGGGCTTGAATGCAGTGATCCGCTAAGTGTTCGCCGCTGGATGCTGACAAGCCAGAAGAGACAAAATTGAGAAAAGACAAACAACAAAGTGACAGACAAGGAGATGACATGGCGCAGAAGTGACAAGGCAGTCTAAATGGCAAAGTGCAGGTGATTTATTGCTTGTTAATTCCAAATGGTGCAAATAACATACAACAGGGCCCGTGCATTTAAAAAAGAGGACAAATTTCATCTGTTGGCAGAAAAAAGGTGTGACCCATGCTTCCACATTAAAGCTCAAATGCCAAAGTCAAATTTGGCAATTATACAGCATGGTTCTAGTAGGCTTCTTCTAGGACGATGAAAACACAATAGTGTTTCCTCTTTCCAATGGGACGTGACAGGCTGACTTGTCAAAGAAGCGCCAAGTTTCTTTCTTTTTTTATATATATTGTAACTTCTCATTTTTTAAGAGGGATCGGTTCTTCCACATTTTTAAAGAGCATAGCTCTACAAAATTTCACTTGAATCAAATAAAATGTAGTTTTTACCTCCATTTGGATAGATATTGTTGTGTGCCTTGAGTGTTTTGTCTGTGTCCAGTAATTACTTCTTGATGCTCTCACAGGTTCAACACCAGTAGACCTGTTATCTATAAAGCACCATTTCTGTAGCTGTAAGGAGAAGAGCAGACATTTTAGAAGACCAGAATAGAAGGAGTCACTTACAGTGTGCATTTCATAGCACTTCAGTGATTGTTTTTTGTCTCCTATGTTTTCATGTAAGCCTCCCTGCCAGTTTCTAGCAGCCTGGTCCCTTTCTACCAAATGTGTAGTGTATGTCTATATTTGTCTGGTTCTGAGAGTGGATGTGTGAAGGTTGACCCTTGTTTTTTTAGTGCATCACCTCTTTTAGAGTAGGTTGTTTTTTTTCTACATTTCTTCTCCCTTTTCATCCCCCCATTTTTATATCTATATATATATATATGTGTGTGTGTGTGTGTGTGTGTTTTAATTTTGCTGGAAACAACATGATGCATCAAAGGGAGCTAGCCCTTATCTAGAGACTCTCTCCTCCAGCTTCGCCAGTCCCATAGGTGAGAGGAGAGTTTCCATGTTGTGAAGAGAAGGTAGGAGCTAGGTCTCCTTGCCTCGAGTGCAATCTCCAGTGTCAATAGTTCTGGCATGCTCGATGGGACCAACTGGGACAAGTTTTTTCCAAAGAGTTGATGAATTTTTGGTGTGTTCTTCAACTGACCAGCCTTTGGAGGCGTTTACATCAACACCAATGGTGACTCTGAGTTGAATCTACTAATTAAGCAGCCTGGTGCCATCAAAAATCTACTTTCTTTATGTATAATCCCTTTGCACAAAATCATGGGCCTTATATTCCTTCATATGACCATGATCAGACTCAACCTCTTTATGGCATCCCCTCAAGCAGCTCTCCTAATTTCCCTACAATGATAATGGAAATGAGGCTAGAGTTTGAGAGGTAGATAATGGAGATCAATAGAGAGGAGGAGCAATACAGATATTAGCAGGAGCTGATGTATAAAGAGGAGTGTTTGTTTAGGCAAGCACAGGCTTCGCAATCCATGAAGGAGGAGGTAGCAAAATGAAGAAATCCATATTTTCAAGGTAGCCAACCTTGTGCGCCCCCTCATATTCTAAAAAAATCCCCCTCTTTGGCACCAAATCCTTTTTATCACATTGCACTTGCTCACTCCAACTCACCAAATGCATCTACTCTCAATCTCGTGCACATGGCTTTCCAATACTAGAGGGCATCAGAGCAACCCCCCATGGAGATCAATCTTTCCAATTCTTTATATTTTGCATCTTCCATTGGGGGAGTACAACTAGCCAACACATCCCTCTTCTAGAGTCTCTTCTAGTGCATCAACAGTCTCTTCCTTGCATTCCTCAACCTCCAAAAATCTTTTAGCATGATGGACAAATTCCAAGTTGGAGGAAGGAATGCCAGGAACTAGCACAGAGCTTGGAAGAGGATAATGGTAGTGATCTCCAAGAAAGGCTCCTTCAAGAACATATAGCTAGGAGAATTGTAGAGTTGGAGTCCCAAATGAGATTCCTCAGCCAACGTCTGGTGGAGCTATCTAAACCCAGCCCGTCCACACACCTCTAAGAGAGCTATTAGGCCAAACCTGATATTGATGAAGTGCCGACCAAGTGGAAGGATGAGAATCATTCGATTCTAGCTTAAGGACTACCTCCTCTTCCACATGTTTTCTCCACTTCACCCCTTCTCGAGGAGGAACTTGTTATGTAGGAGGCGAGTGAGGAGCAGAAGATCTAATCTACAGTCCTTCAAGAGGCTGTCACAAGTGACGACAAAGAAGAAATCATCATTGATGCTCCTTGTGAAGTCACCATCAGCAGTGGAGAAGATGTAGGTCTTACACATATGCAGATGTTCTAGCAATATGAGGAGGAAAAAATGCATGGTGAGCTCTCTTCCCTTCTGTTTGATGAACTTCCTCACTATTTTGATGATGAGGATGACTATGCTGAGGAGCCTAAGTTGGAGGAGGATCAGGAGAATATCTTTAAACATCTAGAGATCTAGATCTTCAAGGAGGAAAAGGAAAGGTCTGTCTTCCTTGAGGAAGGCCTCGAAAGAGTAGAGGATGAGTCTGACAGAGTTTTCAGTGAGATAGAAGGAAACAAGTTAGACCATGATACATTACAGAGGGAATTTGTAGACCAAAGGGCTAACGGTGATGAGCCAGTAGCCATAGATTTCTTGGTGAAGAGCACCAATTCAAAGGACCAGCATTCAATAGGATTCCAAGGATAAACAAATTACATATATGTTGGAGGCATGTTTGATTTTGATCCACTCAGATTCCAGCCAATGCAGGTGATAGGCAAGAAGAGCAAGTCACCAACTCTCTTCTTCATTAGACTACTTGCCTGGCACCATAAGTCTTCTTGCCAGGAAGGGGACTTAAGAAATTTTCCTTTCAATCCAGGAGGGAGGTAGTTATTCCTGGTTAGCTGTATATAGTAGTTTGTTTTTAGTTGTTTTTCCTATTTTCCCTAAGTGCAGTTGCACAAGTAGTGTTTTTAGCCTTGTGTGTTTCCCTTTGCTTGGGGTAAAGGCTTCATATTTGATTCTCAAATATTTTAGGCTATTGATAAATCTTTCATAGCTACATCTGACTCTGTGTCCAATGGATTTTTAAGGCAACTAGATTCTAAGCATAGCAGGCATGCTTCCCCTATGAGTCACCAATTGTTGACCCATTTTGCCTACAGGCAAAATATCGGTCACCTTCTTCACCTGTTATTTAATGCTAGTCATTTTTAGGTTTAACAAGTTTAGAGAGTTCATTTCATGCCTTGGTTCAAGTGTTTAGGTAGCTTCTGGTTCAACATACTTGGTTGAATGAAAAAAATCAACAGCAAAGGTTCAAGTCAACGGTTCATTGGCCTTGGTTCAAATCCATCGGCGTGCTTGGTTGAACCAATTGAACCATTGAACCTTTTGGTTCAACAGCTTGGTTTAATAGGTCAATTCAATAGACGGTTCAAGGGTTTACCCCAAGCCAAAGGGAAGTCAATAGTCAAAGTGCCCTTTTGGAGGGCAGGCGGACACTAAAGTTTTTTTAAAAGGGCCCAGGCACGGCAAACACGAAGCCCATAGCTTAACTCAAAAGCAAAATAAGAATTTCCATGAACTTTTATCCATGAAAAAAACATCTACAGACAAAAGTCTATGGGTTAACAAAGCATATAAGCTGAGAGACAGTACACAAGAACCCAACAGTAGTCTACACAAGCAAACAGTGATCCATCGAAGTGTATACAAGGCAAAGTGCCTGAGAAGGTGATGTAGATTGATGAAAGATAGCCTGAAGGCTACCAACATGGACCTAATTGCTCTAAGGCCATCAAATTTAATGAAATAGAATATCCATTGGGTTTTCAAACATTAAAAAAGGGAAAAGGGCCTGAATGTAGTGATCCACTAAGTGTTCGCCCTGGACGTTGACAAGCCAGAAGAGACAAAACTAAGAAAAGACAAACAACAAAGTGACAGACAAGGAGATGACATGGCACAGAAGTGACAAGGCAGTCCAAATGGAAAAGTGTAGGTGATTTATTGCCTGTTAATTCCAAATGGCACAAACAAGATACAACAGGGCCCATGCATTTAAAAAAGGGGACAAATTTCATCTATTGGTAGAAAAAAGATGCGACCCATGCTTCCACATTAAAGCTCAAATTCCAAAGTCAAATTTGGCAATTATACAACATGGTTCTAGTAGGCTTCTTCTAGGATGATGACAACACAACAGTGTTTCCTCTTTCCAATGGGACGTGACAGGCCGACTTGTCAAAGAAGCACCAAGTTTCTTTCTTTTTTCTTATATATATTGTAACTTCTCATTTTTTAAGAGGGATTAGTTCTTCCACATTTGTAAAGAGCGCAACTCTACAAAATTTCACTTGAATCAAATAAATTACAATTTTTACCTCTATTTGGATAGATATAGCTGAGTGTGCCTTGAGTGTTTTGTCTATGTCCAGTCATTGCTTCTTGATGCTCTCACAAGTTCAACACCAGCAGACCTGTTATCTACAAAGTGCCATTTCTACAGCTGAAAGGAAAAGAGCAGACATTTTAGAAGACTAGAATAGAAGGAGTCACTTATAGTGTGCATTTCATACACCTCAGTGATTGTTTTTTGTCTCTTGTGTTTTCATGTAAGCCTCCCTACCAGTTTCTAGCAGCCTAGTCCCTTTCTGCCAAATGTGTAGTGTATGTCCGTATTTGTCTAGTTCTGAGAGTGGATGTGTGAAGGTTGACCCTTGTTTTTTTGGTGCATCACCCCTTTTAGAGTAGGTTGTTTGTTTTCTGCATTTCTTCTCCCTTTTCATCCCCCCTTTTTATATCTATATATATGCATTTTACTTTTTCTGGAAACAACACAATGCATCAAAGGGAGCTAGCCCTTATCTAGAGACTCTCTCCTCCAGCTTCATCAATCCCATAGGTGAGAGGAGAGTTTCCATGTTGCGAGGAGAAGGTAAGAGCTAGGCCTCCTTGCCCCGGGTGTAATCTCCAACATCAACAAGTAGCACTAAACATAGTGGTGTCCTCATTTTGACACTCCTATCTAGGTAGAAAAACACTTAGGTTTTCTAGAAATAGGAAAAATGTTTAGTTTAGATACAATTTTTGCACATCTAGATCGGTCAGAATCAATAGTTTAGTACAGTTTTCTCAAAAAATCAAGATATAGGGGGTTATCATGCACATCATGATGGTTATCACTTTCAATTTTAGATTAGGTAGTTGACATAACTTCTATATTAGAATCCATGTTCTAGACACTATTGATTGGGGGTAATGTGCATGGCACATTAGTCTTCTTTTATTTTTGAGTCCAATTTATTATTTAGGCATTCTTAATAGTTGCATTGCTTACTCCATCTATAGGTGGTTGGCGTCAATTTCAATTTGAAATTACATACAATTTTAAATTTTTGAGTACCTAATTTCTTAAGTTGGCTTTTCATATAAGCCTCGTACATTAGTTTTGAAGTGGATTTCATACAATCCTAACCTCCATCTTTTGAATTGGCCAAGAGTGGCCTAGTTTCTAACATACATTTAGGCTATCCATGCCACATTGTCAAATTTATATAACATCCATAGGATCCATGAGCCATCTCTTATGACATATATTCTATACTAATATCACTTCATATCTTCACTTTATGGGGCAATAATGGATCCAAAGGTCTAACTAGCCTTTGTATTCTTGAGCTGCCTATTTAGAGGGATTGGATACAAACTCTAGACATCGATTAAAAAATGCATGATTCATTAACTTCACTCAATTGGTGATGATGGAGCCAAAGGGATAACCTTTGTGATCTTGATCTACCTTATAAGTAATTAAGCACTCATCTCCATTCATGATATTACTCTTGATTTAACACATACCCAACATCATCTAGTATAATCCAATATCATAATATATTTTGTATTGGTTCATGTACTTGATAAGGTGTATTCATTCCTTTCTCTTCCTCTTACTTAGAATTTGTACATTCTTCTTTTAGATATAATATATATAATAATAAATTATCTATTTTTATGTTTTCATTTGAGATTTACACTTCATGGTGTGCTCTCTCTATGCACATCCAACATCACACAACTTCATAAGATTCTCACTTATAGGTAAGTTCAGGTATGCTTTTTAATTTCTTTTATCCTAGTATTTTTATTTTTTGCATCACTAAAATAAATGTGGGGGGTGAAATTTAGTCATATAAAATGCTAAATTAGATGATTTAAGAATGGCTAATGATACCCAATCTATAGGTCTTCCTACTTTCTTACACAAAACTTATAAGTTATTCTTTCATTGATTCTCAATCATTCATAGCCTTATAAACTTAATATTTATAGACCCAATAAATTTTTTAGGCCTAAATACATTCCCTTAGGTCTCATTTCCTCTAGACAATAGTGCCCAAATTGGATAAGAGCACTGAAACCTAGGGTATCTTGATTTTGGCATGGTTGTCCAACTGAAAAATTGGTCCTAATGGTCAGATTCTTTTAGATCCTTATCATATTTATTTTTGGCTTAACATGAATTTATTTAACCCATGGTAATTTATTTCCATATAAAAGGCCATTCAAAATCCATTTATAATGGTTGACACTCATTTACAAAAGAGAAGCAAAAATACAAGTAAGTATACTCAAGCACTCTTCCCTATTCTTTACATATAGCCTTCTAATATCATTTCAAGCTTATTAAAACCTTTAGATCAATCCATATCCATAAAAATTACATCTAATTTCTCATCTACTTGCATTTATCACACACAATTACACCAAGCACTTTAATCAGAGAACTACATTAGCTTTATCCCTCAGAATATTGGTATGTAGGAAACATACCCACACACAGGGTCTAAAGTGCATCCAACATACATTTTACACACTAACCCATTATTTATCTCTTCCAAGTTTCTATTTAGGTTCAATTAAAAATATCTCTTAGGGCTTTTGAAGATTAAAAATAGATGCACAATGAGCTCTATAAGCTTTCAGGCTTTGATATTTCACTAACAAAGTAACACATGCCTACCGAATGGAACCTAGAAAGATTAGACCACTTGGAAAACATCATTGTAAAAGGACTAAAATTTCAAAAAATATGGTTTCCCACTTTTGACACTCTTATCAAATCCATAAATGAACCTTAGGATCTAGTTTTTGATAGTTTCCCAGTTCTACTCCTCCAATATCAGACCGTATCTCAGCCTAGATCATTTAGAATAAGATAAGTTAGATTTCTCTTATTTATTACTATATTTAGAAAAGGAAAAAAAACAAATCTATTTACACAAATTAGTAGCTTAATTATTGCACATTATTTACTGATTTATTTTTCTTAGACCTATTTATGTAATTAGGAATAAAAATCCATTATTCCCAAAAATAAAAAAGCAATATATATATATATATATATATATATATATATATATATATATATATATATATATATATATTTACATGTCCTAGTTGAGATGGAACTATTAGTTCATAATTCATTTACCTTGTATACATTGTATTTTAAATAAAGAATTTTACTTGAGCAATCATTATTGTACATGCATACTTTGTATGAGATTAACAAACAATGCTATTTTTGGATATATATTTTAGACTTTTCTTGAGAGATGAGGCCTTCCTCATCCCAATATTATTTATAATTTATCTTCCTATTCTAACTAGATGATAATTTTGTCTATTAAGTTCAATATAAAATAATGAGAAGTTTTTCAATTTAGTCTTGATGTGCAAAATCTAATTCTCCTCCAACTTGTTGTTTGTGTAATAATTTATATCATTTTAGTTTATTAGTCTTTTGTTTGTGCATGAGTTATATTTGTACTATATAGTTATTCATATTGAACTATCATCGATGTAAATGTATTTTGTATATGAATCATTATCCCCTTGTTGATGTGCTATTGTAGTCTTAAAAAAACCAAAAAATTTAAGTTTATTTATTTAAGTATGTTTTATTATGGTTCCTTTAAATCCTAACCATGTTTTATTATTATTATGCTATAGTATCCTACATCAACTATTGGTCCTTGATTCCTTGTCTAACCTTTAGTTAAAATTATGGTCTAGAAACATTCAATCTAGTGTGGTCCACAAGTCTTCATTTTTTCTTACCTTTCCCTCCTCTTTGAGTTTCTTTTGGTAATCCATACCTTAAGATAGATCCATAATCAGTCCACCCATCTCAATTAGATTTATATTCATCCACAACTAACCCATCCATGTCAAACAAAATGCTTCACTTGTTGCTATTCCACCAACAAGTTGTTTACAAAACTGAATAACCAACAACTCGTGCCTTGGAGTGAATTTAATTCATAGATAATAAAATTATAGAGGTTATCTTGTAAAGGTTTTGTGGGTGTACATAAAACCCACATCACTAATAATCATTTTTTATTTGTGTTAATGCTTGCAAATGTTCCAATGGTAACTTAGGTAAGGTATAACATTTAAAATGTAATAGAAATACATCTTCAAGTTTTTTGAAAAGTAATAAGGAACCATTTGGAATACTATAAAACTAATTAAGATCCACTTGGGTTAAGCTGTGATGAAAACCATTTAAGAGAAATCTTCCATTTTAGGTTGAATATTCAAAGGAATGTATATAATATTTTAAATGAATAACAAGATCCCCTTGACCATCAAAGGAGGATAACCAAGGCATAATAAAGTTTTAAGGATAAGGATGATTAAATACATTCTTAGTAATAGGTTTCTTTGTTAATATATTCTCCTAAAAAATGGCCTCATGAGAAGAAATTTTTAGCCTAAGAGTGTTGACTTATTGTTGAAAATCCCCCATGGTAGTCATAATAGATAATATATCACAAGAAGAGGTTGAAGATTTTTTTATTATCTATAAATTACCATGAATGTGGAACATATGAATGATTGAATCTTTTCCACTTTCAAGGGGAGGATAATCACATGGATTTACAAATTTTTGTAAAGGGGTACCCATGGTTAAAGAGGTATGTATATCATGTTGGATAGGATGAATGTTGATAAAATTGTCATTACAAGGTGATATGTTATTTAAAATATCATGACATTCAATAGTAATATAGTAAAAAAATTCACTTGTAAACATTTGATCTTTTGTATTAGAAAGTGTAAAGTAAGGAAGGAAATAAACATTTGATATTTAATTTATAACATCATGAGAGGGAAGAATGAATATTGGACTTTTAGCTTTAGTTTTTAAAGGAGGGAGAGAAGAGGCAATGCTATTTTTAATTTTCTTTGACCTACATGACTTGATATTTAAAAAAGATACATGAAATATACTTAGGACTTACTTGTGTCCCTAAACAATGATATTTTTATAGTCATCTACTTATGTTTTTCTTATGTACTTCATTTTTTTCTTCAATCAAGATGATTGGAGACATAGGACATTCCTTTTTGTCACCACAAATTAGATGCGGAGAATAAATTTGACTATTTTCATATGAATCACCCAAATAAGGAATAAAATTTTAAGCATAAGTAGTACTTGGAGAAGAGGGCACATAATTGATTTCATCAACATTTACATCATGAGAGACAAATGAAGAACATTCAACTTATTCTACATTTGCATCATTGGAAAGGGAATAAGCACACTCACTTTTTGAAGTAATTAAAGAATGTATACATGCAACATTTTGATTTTTAACATAACGAATGATACCATTTTTCATATCTATTGTATCTTCCTTTTTCAAGTGTTTAAAATGTATATTTTTAACTCTTGAAACACTTCATCATAAAAAAATAGAGGAATAAGAGAAGTTTCATTTCCAAGAGGGATATTATCACACTCATAACTAAAAGTAAAAATGCCATGATCATTACCTTGCTCATTTATATTTGAATTTACATCATTGGTTATTTCATTATCATAGTTGTAATTAAAATGGGATTTATCCTATTTTTGATATTCTATAATATCTTTATAGTCAATATATTGATAATTAAGAACATTAAAGAAATGATCAAAATAATTAGGCTTCCCTAAAAATATATATTGGGATTATCTAGGGTTAAAGGGGATATAAATATCCTAAGGTATAAGGGTGATAAATTATCTCTATAATAGGTCAATTAAATGTTAAACTTAGACATAACATATGTCAAATTCATTAAATTAAGATAGGTTAAAAATAGTAAGTACAACTATGATAGATATGGAAATGATAAAGAAGTAATATACTTACATGGTTCTAATACTAACATAATTATAGATTTGGAATAGGTAGGAATTAAAATTGAAGATGATTCTAGAACATTCTATAAATTATATATTGAGTGCCTTTAGAGATATGAACACTAACACTATCCTTAGATGGTTACATCAATGCTAATGTTTGAACTTGATGCATGTGTCATGTATAGAATACTGGATGGAAAAGGATGTGACCATGTGGATTCTTATGGGTTTGTCTTCACCTTCACTCTGGTGCATTTAGATCTGGGTCATGAACTATCACTTCTCATGAAATCATAAAACCTTAAATCTTCATATTCATAGTGACCTTGGGGAAAATGGGTTAGTGGGAACATGTCTTTGATCTAACCTTAAATACCCCTCTATCAATGAGAACTACCTACATAGCCAATACTTTGTAGAGAGCCTTAGACTAATGTAGTTTTCTACCACATGTTGGATTATGTTTGAATTATGAAATATGTGGATAAATAGTATAACAATGACCTATCTTGTAACTTGGAAAATATATCTCTTGGGTTGCTCCTTCAATACTTCAAAGTTGTGTATGTGTTATCCCTATGACTAATATGAAAATATGATAAAATATGGAAGCTTTTATTTACCAAGTGTTTGATTTAATGCTTTGATACGTTACCTTAGGTCTTTTTTAGGTCATGTTAGGTTAGGAATGAATGAGGAGTGATTGTGAATATACATTACTCCTATCAATAAATATATCACATTAAAACACTTAGGCAAACCATTAGGATACATTTCATTTGAAAATTATACGACTTTAGGGCACTATACACTTGCATCAATGTAGGGGTCTGGGACTGACACTTTTGTCCTAATAATTATAAAATTAGTATAGTCTCAAAACTTGTAGGGGCATAAGATTAACATATTTTAAGCATTATGGGAAAGATAAAAGGTTTAGATCATCAACAATTGACTGATCAAACCAAGAGATAGGCCAAGGGCACAAGATAAAGAAAATGTGAGACTCTAAAACTAGGAAAAGGTCCATAATTGAGAGGAATAACCAAGGTCTGAGTTTGCCAAGTGTACAAGATTGAGGTGTTATATAATCCATCAATATCATCTACACCATAACATTGATTTTTGTGTGGAATTTTTATATGTTATTTTTACATTTTTATTAATATTTGAAAACACATTTTTTTTTCAAATTATTATATATTATTTAAAAATTCTTATTTATATTTTAAAATATGTTATTTTCATTGAAATGTTAATATTATATATATTGTGAATGTAATATTTTAATAAATTTTATTTTGTATAGTTCAAATCTACAAAAGTATTTTAGTGTTATATTTTAAAATGTGTTATGTTATTTCACATTAAAAAATGAATATATAAATTTGTATCTATATAGATATAATTAAAAATATATATATTTATAAAAAATTAAAAAAATAAATGTAATATAATTATTTATTTTTAAAATAATTATATTATATTTAGTTTTTATATTTTTCATTATTGTTATGGTGCAAAAATGACATTCAAATGTGGTGTATCATGAAAAGGTGGAACAACTAAAAATATTTAGTTGATTCACTTTTTCACTACTTTTTTGCCATAAAATGATGTAAATTATTCAAAATTTCACCATGAAATCCTTAAAAATAGTTAATTTACAATGCGAATGTGACCTTATTTGTGGTGCTAAGCAAACTTCATGTAGTAGTGACCAAGAATTTTGATGGAAGAGTTAATACGTGAACATTTAACATATTTTCTGCATTTCAAAATGCCCATCGGAATATGTTCCAAAAATTTAGAGCATATAAAATATGCTTAGATAAAAAAAAATCCATAGTGAGAATATCCTCCTATGTATAGTCAACCACCACATTCATCTTCCCAACTTATGCATTTTTGTGACTTTCATGGTACCAATACTCATTTTATAGTGGATTTTTGAGCCTATTGATTTTTTTAGATATACTTCATTACAAGTTACCACCTTCTTATCCTCAAATAGATGTGCTACCCTTAAAGATAACTCCCACATATATCCCCAAGAAAGGGTAATGTTATTGTCTTTGGAATGATTATCCTTCCCATTCTACATATGAGTGTATTATTAGCATATATGTAGGTTTTAGAGGCAGGGGAACTAGGCTTCTTCATGATCATTAGATCATGTTCACAATATAGATGAATAATCTCCCTTACAATAAGAACATCCTCTTAGGGTACAAGATTTGTATCAATTTATCCTACTTTTAGTTTTTACACAAAATAAGGAATAAAAAATTGAAATTAAATAGATCCAAGCATGTAAAACTAAAATATATAATTTTGATCATTCTAAAAGGCTAATTAATGGAAACAAGCCTAAGTTCATAAATGTAAGATAAAATAAAGAATTGATTTGACAAATAGGTTAATAAATGTTCACACCTTGATTGTTCTAGAATTTCGAGTCTGTATTATGACTATGTTGATTATAATTGATGTGCTTCTTATTTTTTAGGCCTATGCACTACTCTAAGGCTAACCTGTATCTATATAAGAATATAGTGTGTACGTCCAACCATAAAAAACTCAATAAATTCAATTAACCCTTGTGCTAGTGGGTACATCTCTGTGTTATTGAGTGCATCTATGTATGGATTTTAGTTTTGAATTTTTGGTGCCTATGTATTTTCCTCCTAATTTTGACTCTAAATCAGAGGGTTGTGTGTTTAATTCATGTTGAGCTAAATATTTATGTTTACCCTAATTATTGACTATTATAGAGTCATGAGTCTACATTCTGACTATATAAATTATATTTGGCATGATCCCAAGTTTCTATATTTTGAGATGAACCCATATTTTTATAGGCCTATATTATGCAATTTTGACTATAATAAGATGAAACACTTTGGTTTTTCCCTATACTACTGGATGTGTCTTTATGTCAGTTTGTCCCTATCTTTTAGAGCTCTAGAATATTTTTGTAATATTCTACTCTTTCTCTATCTATTGATCCAAATTTACTTTTAGGATTTATTTGGTTTAACATCCATGGTTCATATATATCCTTCATTCATCTTTCCTCAGTTTTGATCCCCATGTCAACCTTCCTGATTGATCCATGTTATATGGAATCAACACCATGTATTTTTCCACAACTATCATTTTCAATAATAGTGGAAGTCATCAAATTTTGCCTCTAATTCCTAGAATAAAAAATATATACATAGTTTCAAATGCAACATACCCCTCCATAGAAAATTCAACAACATACCTATCAATGGTAGTCTTCACCTAGTGTTCACTCACACATGGCCATTATGTGTCTAGGTTATGAAACTACTCAAGCTTATATTCACTCCAAAAAAGTTCTCTAGATGCAAAGTTGAAAGGAATAATATTCAAATGTTGGTAGCTATGCAATAACAACTCTAGAAACTCATAGTGGTCATTAGAATTCCTCATCAAGTATTACTATTTTTTATATTATTAAGGGTTACAAAGGGATTCACCCAATGTTAAGTTATTAATATGAGCCATATGAGAGATAATGCATGCATAATTACACATATATTTCTTTAGAATTATTTACAAAGGTCATATCACATAGATTACCATCCTTTAACTCAACTCTAAGGAAAATTAAAAATTTACTTAATAATAATTAATTTGAATTACATTAGAGGATACATTAGCTAGGAAAAAATAATTACTCACAACTCAAGATGAAATAGAATACTCATAAAATAAAAAAACCTTGATTAAATTCAAAAAATACTTTAGAGAGATAACACATTCCTTTACTTCACCATTTATATATAGTATTCCAAGAGAAAATTACTCTTCACCTTCTTGACCATTTGTTTCCTCTTCTAGTTGGTATAAGGTAAATGTTAAACATTACATTTTTACATTGAATTACATGAAAAATTAAATTATACAAAATATACACAATTTTTCAACTATTGCACATATAACCTTACATAAAATATTTTGTAAATTATACTTTGCATCCTTATACTAACATCATAGTACCAAAATACAATTGAAAATATAAATATCTATAGGGATTTGAGCTTCCCTAGAAGGGTATGAAAAGGTTTTAAACTCTTGTTTCATGATCTATGTGATTACAGACTAGAAATACAATATTTTCAGGGACTGTGACAAATGCAATGAGCAATAGAAATAGTTAATCTGTAAAGTCAACTATTAATATCCTCTTTTACATTTAGATATATATGATTAATTCCCTATTTTTCACCATCTGAATATTCATAATTTTATCTTATTTAGAATACATTAATCATAAAATTAATTAAAATATAGGGATGAAGAATGTGAATCACTTATCTCAAAAGAAATAGTTATTTGCATCATATGTGATATATAAAAATGTAATAATATAAATTAAGTTTATAAATATTATAATATATGTCATATTATAAATATTTGACCATTCAAACACATATAAAACATGTAATCCAAGGCAATTAGCATACAAGTGTCATGTCAAGTAGATATAATAATTGGGAACATAATAATAAGTAATACACTACATGCATGATATAAATCATGGCATCATACATAACATAAGTGTGTGTTATATAAATCATGCCACCAAGCTTAGAAATATTTTTATATGTATACACACACAATATCATGATCATGAAGCATATCAACATAAGAAACAATGAGAATCTTATCCAACACACACATAACATGGACATGACATGGAATAAAATATCCTCTAACATAACTAACACAAGACAAGACATAATCAATGCACTCATAGAAAATGTAATATAACTCATAATAATGATAACATAATGCAATAATAATCAACATTAAACACAATATCCATAGGATAACACTCTAGGAAGTATAATAAAGGGAAAGTCATGTGTATAATCTACTATGATCAATGGAATAATATATAATGATGAAAACTAATAAGTATGAAAATATGACCCCTATGTAGAAAGGTATCCCATGGGTGTAAATAATGTCTCACACACACACACACACACACACACACACACACACACACACACACATATATATATATATTATATATGTATATATATATATATATATATATATATGTATATGTATATATATATGTATATGTATATATATATATATATATGTATATGTATATATATATATATATATACATATATATACATATATATATATATATGTATGTATATATATATGTATCTATATATTTATATATATGTATATATATATATATGTATATATATATATGTGTATATATATGTATATATATATATGTGTGTGTATATATATATATATATATATATATATATATATATATATATATATGTAATCTATATGTCCCACATCCCACTCATGTATACTATGAAAAACATGTGTGTAGAATATGGTTATGTAATTTACCATATATATTATAAATAAAATAAATTAATCATGTATTGGTGTATTTTTTATCACCTATGTGAGGGATAATGATCAAAGGTTTTAGGAAATGAGGAATGATTTGTGGTTGCCAGCTTAGAAACCACATTTGTATCATTAGTCTTCTTAGGTAAATATTACTTATGAACTTCCTTCTTAGGTGCATCTTTCTTAGGAAAATCATCTTTACATAACCTTTATTTTCTTAAATAGACCTTGGGAGATGGAACCTTAATTTTAGTGGGTTGGTTAATATTAGAAGGTGTTGTTGATTACAAAACATGCCCTAGTTTCACATTGAGAATTATGGTACCCATTTTTTATATTTTGAAACCTGGTTCTTCCTTCAAATATATTTTTTAAAGTGTTTTCGGTGCATAGTATATTTTTTATTTTTTACCACTCAAAACTTTTCATAGTTTTTCACCATTAAAAAAATTCTAATTATATGATAATTTTTAAAGATGATAGTAAACTGTCATTAGAATGCAATGGTAAAGATAATTCACAAAAAACTTCTTTCTACATGCTAAATGCACATAAAATAAAACTAGATTCTATGCTAATTTATGTCTTTCCAATTTTCAAAATTTACCAAATATCACTTTTTGTTAGGTATTTCACATGGTAAAATCATATCCATTTATCATGAAAATTTCCAAGATCATATGTAAACGTGGGAAGTTTTAGAAGGTAAAAAAAGTCACAAATTTATTTTCCATGTGTTAAATTCACAAGAATCAAAATTGGGTTTTGTGTTGATTTTTTCTTAGTCATTTTCTACATCTTTCAGTTGTCAAATCTACCCAATGCACACTTTTAATACTTAATTTTGTAGGGGTAAATTACGTCATTTTTTCTTGAAACTTCATATGAAGATATAAAAATATGGAAATAATTATAAGGTGAAGATAAATCTTATAAAATATCATTTCAAGTGTTAAATTCACAACAATAAGAATTAAAATTTGAATTAAATTTTACTTGGTCATTTTTTTGTATTTTTAGTTGTCAAATTTCGCTAACAACCAATTTTCATAAGGTATTCATCATGGCCAAAGCACAACCATTTATTATGAAAATTTTCGTGGTAGTATCCATATGTCATTAAAATACCATGGCTAAGAAATTAGTACAATTTTTTTTCCCTCATGTGAAAATTACAGTCATAAAATTAGCTTTTGCACTGAATGTTAGTCATTTTCTTTATCGCCCTTGTTATAAAATATAGCCAGTGCATATGTTTGAAACCTAGTTTTGCAAGATAAAAACATGTTAAATTATGTTTAAATTTTTTATAAACATAGAAACATTTTAGGATAATATAATAGTGAAGGAATTAACATGAAATTTATTCTTATATGCAGAGTGCATAGCCATGAAAATGGACATGTCCATTGATTTATGCATCTTCCCAGTTACTAAATACTATCAGTGTGCACTCTTAAAACTTTATTTAATATAATGAATAAAATTTAATACAACTATTTTTTGATAATATCCAAATTTAAGGATAATACAATGGTGAAGGAAGTTGCATGAAATTGCTTGTCAAGTACAAAATATGTAATAATGAAAACCTGATTTTGTGTTGTTTTTTATTGTCATTTTCTATATTTCTAGTTTTAAAATCTAGGTTGTGCACATGTTTGAAACCTATGTTCACATAATAAAATGAAGTCAAAATTTATTGAAATTTTTTACGATAATAACCTAATGATATAATAATACAATGTAGTTAGTGTGGCAGTGATTGTATTTTAAAATGAAAAGATATGACAATGCAAAGTAACCCATTTAGGAAGATTCATCACCTACGTAAATATTATTAGAAAGAACTTAAATGGAAATGTGAAGGTATTAAATTAAATAAAAAACATTTTTGAGTGTATTTTCAATATATTTATGAAAATATAAGATATGATGGGTATTGTTCATGTTTTATCCTATGAATTTCTCTATTAGCATATTTTAAAGGCATTGATTTATTTAATCATGACTACGTGTTGGTTTTTAATCCACATATTTTAATCTGTAACTCTATTTTTTATGACATTTATTACTTTATAAATTTGGTTTCTCCATATTTATAATGGTGTTAGTTTAAAATCAGAGAAATGAAAGATACAAAATCTATCAACATTTTAATCATAGGATTATATTGCTTCTAAAAATTACATGTTTATAATTTTTATATCTTTCAACTTTGATATGAAATTAATAAGTTTTATTTTATGTTTTGGTAGGATTTGGATAAGAGGAGCACACTATTCAAGGAAGGACTTTTCACAACATTTAATGTAGCTATGACTCATAAATTGGAAGTGTGAAAAGAAGACAAAGCATAAATTTTTTTTGCATGGATGAATGAGCTCTTGTGCTGAACATGGACATTTGGAATATTTTATTTTTCCCAATATTTATATGCCATTTAAATTTAGTTTGAATATATGATTAATGATTTTTACATGTACTTCCTTCATCATGTAATTCCACATTGAATTTGGGCATTGGTTGGTGCCTATTAGGTAATGCTTTCAACTACTTAGTGGGTGGGTGGTTTTAGTCATGTTACTTACTTAAAATAGATAATATTCCACTTAGTCTTGTTACTTACCTTTGAGATCATAGGGTAGACTAATATCATGCACACCCTCCACTAGATACATACCAATAACCTTTAGTTGAGTCACATATTTTGAGCAACATGATTGGTGTGTATAATTTTAGAGTTATAGTTGGACCTTCGATCTCCTTCTCAAATTAAGAGATAGTTGAGGATGATTTAGATTACTATGCACTCTTTATTAGAGCCTACATTGATCACCATCCTATTCATAATGTTCTCATATAAAATGGATCTAGTGTGAACATGTGTACTATGACATTAATTTAGTGGATATTTAGATTAGGATATCACCCTGACAAACATAGTTATCAATGGATTTAGTGGGAACATATAGAGTTCATTGGGTGAGATTGTACTTCCTCTATAGGTTGGTCTAGCACATGTGGCCACACCATTTACTATTGTTCCTAGTGAAAGAGTCTTAGTCATGTTAATTGGTTGAATATAGATCTAGAAACTTTATGTAGTACCTTTTACAATTCATAGATGCATGCCATACATTCATGCTAATCAAGTTGTTACAATTGGTGGAGTTATGTATGAGTTACCACTCCCCACTTTAGAACCATATCGTACTCTACAGTCACTAATTTTAGATCCTCTACTAATTATATTTCTTCCTCCAATTGAGATTTAGACATATACAAGGCCTCCCTCACCAACATAAAGAGTTCATACACTTCCATGGAGGCCTCTCTTAGAGTGACCACTACATCAACAATAGTTATAGGACTCTAGATAGTTTTTAGCTACAGTATTTACACCTAGGGTAGTATCATTGAGGTCTCATGCCTCTACACATAGAACACATTTTTAGATAGATTTTTCTACCACCAGATGGGTCCTTAAGAGCCCCATAGTTGAATCCACTTCTTAGAGTTACAAGGGGAACCCATACTCATTTTCCACTATAGATATTTCAAAGAACTTATAACATACACATCTTTTAGAGTCACAGTCTCAGCAAATCCATCATGCTTCATGATCACACATGATCCCTCTCCTTGATATAGGACACCATGATAGGGAGTCTCTTATGAGATTCATCAGTTAGTATCATTTCTTATTAGTCTTTATTGTACATAATTTCTTAGCTTACTTTTACATAGTTTCTTTTTACTTGTACATAATTTTTCAGCTTACTTATACATAATTTATTTTTTCTTTCTTTTACATATTTTACTTATGATTAATTTTACATATCTCATTTAAAAACACCAAAAATAATACAAAATTTCAAAACACCAAAAAAAATATAACATGTCAAAATATAAAAACATTCAAATAACTCAAAACACCAAAAAAATTTCAATTGTATGTATTATCCATGGTTTACATTTCTAATACCATGCTAGACCTACATTTTTCTATTTTATGCTATTATTTGTTGATTTATATACATTACCATGATTCACTTGATCTTATTTGAGTGTGTGTAATCCAGATCCTTGATTTCTTCACTCTACCCATTGAAGGGGCATCCTACTTCTACATTCGAGACATACATCGACATATATACCCACTGGGGGAATCTTCTACATGATACACCATCTAGATTATTTCATTCCTATACCACATATTCTAGTTATCATGTTGATGTACATTACTTACTAGCTTACACAAATTATTCTATTGACACTCACTAGTATATAACACTTATCTATTTTTTAGCATTTACCTAGTCTTGTACTACATGTTTTACATACTTTCACTTCTTGCTTTGATCAGTTAGATGCAATAGTATTTATAGCATTTACATGCCTTCATTTATTATTTTGAGTAATTAGACGTGATTACATTTCTTAGTTCCTATTTTATTACTTGTGTGCACCTTAGGAAATTTTCCAATGTCCTTTACTTATACTCTTGTATGTGCTTCTGGCCCTTTCACCAATCTTGCTTATTTGAAATTGTATTTATATGTGGGAATTTGAACATGCCTTGTATGCTTAATTTTCCCAATTTGAGTGGCATGTGCCCATGTCCCTTGTTTGCTTGGCTCCTTAGCCTCTTTCATATGAGTCTTACTTCTTGCCTTATGTGTTTGTTTACATCTCAATTATTTGCAATGCCATGAACCACATCATGAATTATATTGCATTCTTGGATGCCATGATATACATCATGCTCCATCCATCCTTGATAAATAACCATATTTATAGTCTTAGTTTAGTATACTATACATGCTATTACATTGCTACATCTATCTAGACATACCCCTATTGATCAAACAATCTCCAACACAAACTATGCTATATGTTGAGACATATTTTTTATCATCATTGATATATCATGTGTTTTGTAGCATAACACACTTATAAGGATCTTTCTTTTGAGGGTGGTCATTGTATAGTATTAATTCCTACCCTCATAAGAGGGGGTAATAAACAAGGGTTTTATCATAAATATCAAATCCCTTTATCAATCAAAATTAGTTTTTAGAACACTCAAAATAGTAATAAAAAATTCAAAACATGTAAAATATACCAAAAAATAGATATGAACATAGAAAAACCATCATAAATAGTAGAGGAAAAGAGCACCCCATTTAGAATACAGTGCATTAAATCAAAGTATCCAATTTTTGGTGCTCTTATCCAAATATCTAAAAACCTAGAATTTTTAGAAATAGATAAAAAGGTAAGGTCAATTATAGTTTTATTAGCTATAATATAGTTTATATTGGGAAATTTAAGTAAAATTTTACTTAGATTATCTAGATATAAGGAGCATCATTCACACCATGATGGATATCACTTCTAGTTTTAGATTGGGTAGTTTGTACAAATTCTAGATTAGAATCCATGTTATAAACACTAGCGATCGGGAGCAATGTCCATGGCACATTTTCCTTCTTTTATTTTGAGTTCATTATATTAACCAGGTATTCTTAATATTTGCATGCCTTATTCCATCTATAGGTGGTTGGCATCAATTCAAAGTGGCTTTCATATAAGCTTAATTCTTAGTTTTGGAGTGGATTTCATATAAGCCTAGTTATTAGTTTTGGAGTGGCTTTCATACAAGCTTAATATCCACCTTTTAGAGTGGATTTCATACAAGCCTAATATCTACCTTTCAAAGTGGTCAATATTGGCCTAGTTTTCAATACACATTCAACTATCCATGCCACATTTTTAGATTACAAAGAATT
This sequence comes from Torreya grandis, assembly GCA_037957365.1. Classification (NCBI taxonomy): domain Eukaryota; kingdom Viridiplantae; phylum Streptophyta; class Pinopsida; order Cupressales; family Taxaceae; genus Torreya; species Torreya grandis. Next base: position 8,079,619 of record JARHVA010000104.1, read on the forward strand.
CATGGGCATTATGATCCATCTCATATGACACACATTCATACCAGTATCATTTCATAGTTAACACTTAGTACGAAATAATGGAGACAAAGGACTAGTTAGCCTTTGTATTATTGAGCCACCTACTCATAGGTATTGGACACATAGTCTAAACATTGATTAACACATGCATGATCACATAAATTCACTACTAGTGGGTGACGATGGAGCTAAAGTGCCAACCTTTATATTCTTGATCCAACCTCAAAGAATTGAGCACTCGGTCCCTTTTATGATATTACTCTTGGTACATCACATAATCAACATTACTCAACATCACAATAGGTTTTGTATTAGTTTTCATACATGATGAGGTGTATTCATTCCTTTCTCTTCTTCTCTCTTTTACTTAGCCTTTTTACATTTTTATTTTATACATAGCCTAGCTTGTAAGAATTGATCTACTCCTTATTTTCTCTTGAAAATGTATGATTCATGTTGTGCCCTCTTTACACACACTCAATATCACACATATTCATGGGCTTCACCCTTGTAGGTAAGTTCAAGTATGCTTTCTATTTTTCATTTATCCTAGTATTTCACTTTGTTGCATCACCAGAATAAAAGGGGGGTAAATGTAATCATATAAAATGTCTAAATTGGTAATTTGAGTATGGCTTGTGATACCACATACATAGGTCCTTTTTGCATGCTCTTGTAATCCTTCTAGAATTTTTTTCTCATTATCAGTCATATAAAACCTTTTAAATGGTAATTCCACCTCAACCAAATAGTATTCCCCATACCAATCCTATTTTCCTAGGTCTCGAGCTTATAGGATAGGAGTTCTCCATTTTGGACTATAAAACCCCATAGAGAAGTGTCCCATTTTAGTAGTCTTATCCATTTACACTTTGAACCCCAATGTTCATTTTCATTTGGTCGTTATCCTTATTAGGTCAGCCTAGTGTGAATACATCTGACCCATGATCAATTGTTCCCTATAAAATCCCATTCAAAGATCATTTATAAATGAGGTGACCAAACTTACAAAGCCAACAATAATACAAAAAAAACTAAGGTAAACTTCCTTATTCATTGAACATAATCACCCAACATAGCTGCAAACCTACTTAAATCCTCACACTAGTCTCTAGCCACCTTAAACACTATCAATTTAGAATTTACATCCACATCACACTATTACACAAAGCACACTAGGTGGGAGAACTACATATGACTTGATCCCTCTTCAGAGTATTGGTATGTAGGCAAAATGCCCACACAAGGGGTGTATATTGCATATTTAGAACATGTTTCACACTAACCACCCTCTTTTTCAAGTGACTCAAATGTCATTTTATCAAGCATGATGGAGGGTTAGGGTTTGAAGACAAAATCAGCTCCATAATGAATTTCATTGACAACCAACACTTGATTTTTCACTACCACGATCACACAGTCACAACACAACTACTCAAAAAGTTTTATGTCTTTATGATTAGTTTGGATAATAGTGGAAGGAATGCATAATAACACCAGACACCAAAGCATCCACTTTTTGGCACTCCTATCTTTTAACCCAATGAAATATAGATTCAAGTTTATGACAGCTTCCCAATCTTACACAACCATTTTCAACCTCTGTATTAGTCATCTCAGTCTATTTTATAGAAAATTTATATTTCTTCTTATTTTTTGATATTTTTAGAAAGGTGAAAAAGACAAACAATTAAAAAAATCAAGATTGTATTTATTGCTATATTTTGTACTAATTTATTAATCCAAACCCTTAACCAAAATAGGAATAAAACTCCATTATTCCCAAATAAGTTAAATCATATCTTTGACATCAACATATCAAGAGGCCTTCATTATTAAAAAATAATCTATGTGACATGGTTATGGTATTGATCCATTTTACACATCATAAAAATTAGGTGTTCACACCCAAAACACTCAGGCTTATCTACCTATGAGTTATCCTATGGACCATTGTGTGATTTATAATTAAACATTTCCTCGATCTCATGTCCAATCTAACCTCCCAGTGAAAAAGAGAACCCTATTATGGTTTCTAATACATGTGATTATGGATGCTAAAATTTTAATGAATAAGATGTTTTACCTTGTTTTAGTGAATAAGTGTATTTAGGTGATTTTACTGATCAAGTGTCATTTGATATAGGAGATACTTCACAAGCAATGTATGGGATAAATTATAAGTTTTCAATACTAATTTCCCAAATGAGAAACTATAAATACACAAGTGAGACTAATACATAATTAGTCATGCTGATATGAAATGTCCCATTAAGAAAGTAAGAATCAATCTTTCAATGTAGTGATAATTTTTTATGATGAAGAGATAGAAATCATTTCAAGCCAGATGAATGAATAAGATGTAAGCCATGCATATGAAATATCCATGTCATATGGTTTTGATCCTACATTTGACAAGCTAGTTCTAGAAGATTGAAAACTTGATGATAATGAGTTGACTCCCATCCCTTCAGTAGAGATGGAGTAGGTAGAAGATAACCAAGTAGTTGTATTTGAATTTAAATAATTATATTATTTGATGTAACCTAAATAGTGGGATTATAATATCCATGAGATTCATTTGAAATAAGACATAGACAAGTCTAAAATGAGCAATCATGAACATGGTGGTATGAATGAAGAAATGAAGCCAATAAAAGTTGAAGTTGACAATGACTTGATCTAATATGACTCTTCACATACATCAACCACTACTGATAAATCCATAAGGTCATTAAATTTAGAAGAACCAAGTCCATCTCTTCTAGATGATGAAATTGACAATATGGATATTACCAAAGTTTCCATGTTAATTGAAGAACAACTAATAGTGGATTCACCATTGCTTTGTCATAAATACAATACTTTGGCCAGGTTGGGTATTTAATTGAATTTGGTATGTATTAATTCCTATACCTATCCCTCACCACAATTTTATGTTTGTGCAAGTGAATTTATTAAAATTTATCATAAGTACTTCTTGCTAATGAAATATAAGTGCATGTCTCAATTTTATGGCATAGATATGATTAGTTTGCATGAAAAAAATATTAATAATATTCTTTAGGATAGTATTTTTAAATGTAAAGGACAACATAGATGTAAGTAAATATATTTATTTAGTAGGATCCATATCAACTTTCTCAAAATCTTGAACATGAACATGTTATGTTTTAGTTGTCTAACTAATGAGGAGATCTTGTTGCTTTTCAAAAGGTATCTCCTTAACTCATTCTTCAAAGTTTGATTTGGCTTGGAATGTTAATGTAAATAATCTCCTTTTGATACTCTAATTTCCTTGACTCAATTTTTTGATTTTATATTTTTTTCTTTAGTTTAGGTTTATTTTCTTGCTTTGTTTTCTACTTTCCTTGTTAAGTATGTCCCAATTATTTTATCTTGTGGTTCAACATTTTTCATTGAAAAATAGTTAAGTGAAAGGCTTGCAAGTAGGTAGAAACATTGATATTGTGTGATAAATTTTTTCTTGAGTAATTTTACTACTTTATATATTAATATTGATTCAATTTTAATGGCTTAGACTGTTTTATGTATTTTATACTTTCTCTTGTTTGGGTAAAACTAGTTGGCTACTAATGAAATTTCATATCTTAACAGGTTTTTAAGTTCACTTGGGTGAAATTCTTGTGATGAAAGCCTAGGGTGAAAAATATATAGTCATGCCTTTATTTTAACATAGTGGTCTCCAACCCTAAAATGAGACATTCAAAAAATAAATAAAAGAGAAAAGAAAAGAAAATTAATTTCAAAAAAAAATTGTCTTGGGTGATTCAAACAATCTCCACATTAAGATTTTTAGCCGGTTGGCATTGGAGCAAGGATTTGAATGGGATAAAATATAACTCTGATGGGGATATAGATACCTAGATGGACCTGTAATAATTTCAAAATAAATGTTTCCAAGGTAAGACTCACTAGCCTAATATTTAGAGTCACAACAATTAACCCTTGTAGATCTTATGAATTGGTAAATTATTTCATATTACACACATAGGGTCAATAAATATGTTGCATTTGGTAACTTATTTTATTCCATATTATACCTTCTTGTATGTTTCATGCACTGTTTTAACTAGAAATTTTGATTTCTTTGACTATTTCTTTATTCTAAAATACTCGAGTATTTTCCTACAAAGTTGCCATTTATTTTGCTTGCACAACACACCCTAGTTTCACATTGAGAAATAATGGTATCCATTTTTATATTTTGAAACTTGGTTCTAATTTAAAATATAATTTTTAATGTGTTTTGGGTGTACAATGTAGTTTCCATTTGTTACTAATAGGCACTTTTCAAATGTAGTTTCACACCATTAAATAAAGTCTATTTTTATGGGAATTTTAATTGATGATAGTTAAATGTCATTAGAATTTAATAATGTTAAAGATAAGTTGAATAAAATTCCTTTCCATGTGATAAATGCTTATAAATTAAAACTAACTTCTACACTGCTTTCTATCTTTCCAATTTTCAAATTTTACCAAAAAACACTTTTTGGGAGGCATTCCACATGGAAAAATAATATCCATTCATCATGACAATTATCAAGATGGTACAAAAATGTGGGAATAATTTAGAGGTGAAAAAAATTTCATGAAATTATTTTCCATGTGTTAAATTCATAGGAATAAAAACTAGGCTTTGTGTCAATTTTTACTTAATCATTTTCTTCATCTTCCACTTGTCGAATCTACCCAATGCACACTTTTAATACTTATTTTTGTAGGTGTAAATTACATAATTTTTTTTTTTAAACTTCCCTATGAAGATAGAAAATATGATAGTAATTATAAGGTGAATACAAGGCACGCAAAATTTCATTTAAAGTGTTAAATACACAATAATAAGAATTGGCATTCGAACTATTTTTTATTGTTTTTTTTTGTATTTCTAGTTGTCAAATTTTGATGACAAGCACTTTTCATAAGGCACTTTACATGACCAAAATTCATCCATTTATTATGAATTTCTACATAAAATTATACATATGTCATTAAAATATCATGATGAATAAATTCACACAAAATTATTTCTCACATGTAAAAATCACAATCATAAAAATTAGCTCCTACACTAAATTTTACTTAAGTCATTTTATGTGTCATTCCTGTTGACAAATCTAGCCAGTACACATGTTTAAAGACTAATTTTTTAGTGATAAAACGTTTTATATTACATTTAAATTTATTATTGACACAAATTTATGTTAATATAATACAATTTTGAAGTAATTTGTATGAAATTTATTCTCATGCATAATGTGCACAACCATGAAAACAAACATGTGCATTGATTTCTACGTCTTTCTAGTTACCAAATCTTGTTAGTGCAAAATCTTAAAGTTTAATTTCAAAAAAAAATGAAGTAAAATTATAATAAAATATTACATTATAATATCCAAATGTATGGATAATACAATGGTGAAATAATTCACACAAAATTACTTCTCACATATGAAATACACAACAATAAAAACTTGATTTTTTGCTGATTTTTACTTAGTTATTTTTTGCATTTCTAGTTTTCAAATATGGCATGTGCACACATTTCAAACCTATGTTCACAAAATAAAATTAAATATAAATTGATTAAAATTTAGTATAATATACCCTAATTATATTATAATATAATTTAGCTGGTTTAGCAGTGATTGTATTTTCAAATGAAAATATATGATGGCGTGAAGTGACCCTTTTGGGAAGATTATTCACCTAGACAAATTTTGATCAAAAAACACTTAAATGGAAATGCATAGGGATTAAATTTATTTATAATAAAAATAAAAATACTATTTTATTGTATTTACAAGATATTTTTGGAAATATAAAATATGATGTGTATTTTTCATGTTTTATCATGCTAATTTATATTTTAGCATATTCTAAAGGTGTTGATTTATTTACTCAAAAATTCATGTTGGTTTTTAAGCCATATATTTTGATATCTAATTCCATTTTTTATTCCATTTATTTACTATAGACCTTGAGGAGATTTCTTCTCCTTTCAAGAGAGTTTGGGTGGACTCCTACCCTACCTAATTTTGTATGCCAAATGACTCACCCTCAAAAGTAATGCTTGATTCTTTAGATGCTTTAATAAATGTTTCAAGTGTATGGTTACCACTATTGATAATATATTGTAGTATATTTTTCAAATCAAAACACTTATCCATGGGATTTCTATAAACTTTATGACAAGCACAATAGTTTTTGGATATTTTCATATGATGCCTAGGAAGCAATATGATTTTTTTTTGAAACATGTTCATAAAATTTTCACTTGGATAAGTTTTAATATTATTCCAATTTTGTGATTCATTAGTCAAAACTATTTTTGTTTCTTAACCCATGGTGATTTGATCATTAGAGATAAAATTTTGACCTATTTTTTCAACTTATATATTTAATGCATCATAGTAATAACCTAATGAACCAAAATGGTGACACAATGAATATATTTATTCAAGGTTTGAGTCTTACCATGGATGGTAATGCTAGGTACACTAATTTTCATTTAATTTGTTGGTTTAGCTTTATAATAAGAAACTCCACACATTTCAGATTTGATATTCATACAAAAGTCTACAAGAGTATACACCCTACCTCATTTTGTTGTGATAACATGGACCTCCTTGGGAAAATAAAAGGGGAGGTATTTTGGATATCATTACCTTGAGGTCTAGGGTGAAGATTATTAAAAGGATTCATAAATTCTCTTTCCAACCTATTAGTAACCAAAAGCATATTAGATTCAACATTCATGTAATATATGTTACCAAGGATAGATCAGAGTTCATCATTATAAATATCATCCTTATATTTTTTGGAGTTAAATTCATCCCATTTCATTTCATGAATTGTAAACATATTTTATATTTTCGGAAATAAACATAAAATCATGAAAATCATACTTGGATCCTAAAATATAAACTATCAACATAAATTTCAAACTATGTTAGGGTTTTGATTATGTGAATAGGGAAAATAAAAAAATAAAGTCAAAATATAATCCTTAATGTAATAAAAATATGAAACCTTAAGAATAAAATATAGAGTTTTCCACACTCAATTTAAGGTTTAGGTTCACCAAAATGTTTTACTATTTTATGATTAATGTGATCTAAATAAGATAAAACTATACATATTCTAGTTATATAAAATAGGTAGTAATTATACAAATATAAATAAGGGTAGATTGATATTACACTTACTAAATTTATAATTTAAAAAATAATGGATAATATATGCACTTAGCTAATTTATAATTTTAGTGCTCATTATATTCATCACAGTCCTTGAAAATACTCTATATCTACTTTATGGATGTTTAAATCAATAAAGAAGAGATCAAAACCTGATTAGATGCTATTAGTAAAGCATAGACCCTTGCAAAAACTAGTAATGACCTTATTGATTGTGCAAGTCTATGCTACCTAAGATTATTATGCTTGTGCTTGTAGATATATTTTGTGGTTGTGATCACCCTCAGTCTTATGTATTAATCTGTATTTTACTTCTCCTTTTATATAAATATTAATTGTACTTTTGACACAAGATGAACTTTGAAAAATGGATTATATATTTAGGTTATAGAACCCAAAACACTCTTTCATAGTGATTGATCATTTACTATATTATAATACTCTAAAGAGGGATTAAAGCACATATAGTTCTGTCACCCAAGTATATATGTGCATGTGAACCATCACGATCATGATAGAATGCATTTTAATGTTTGGATTTAGACACTTGACACCATGAAAATATGGATTGAATTTTATTTATACTTATCTCTATTAATATTCCTTTGAGGGGTTTTTAGATGATTGTGATAATATCTAAACACAGTGTTAATGGATTTCTTAATATGATTGCCAATTAGTGATAAAATGACCAAGTGAGTATTATATTAGGATTTATTTTTATTTATAGATAACTATTTGATATTTACCACTATTAATGACCCATGAAACATGTCTATGCTAGCTTGATGGAGACATCCTAATTTAAAAAATATTTTTTGAGTGTTCATTGACACTATAAGTATAGACATAGACCTACAGAAAAACTACAATTGTCTAACTATTTTTGATACTATAATGAGAGTGAAAATTAGGGATAGTAGATATGGTGACACTCTATTTATGAATATATATCATTATTACACAAAATAGGGTGATCTTAAATATCTGTATTGGTAAATTAGATTAACCAATAAAATATGTGGATAGATAGATAGGAAAAAGTGTGCACAAGATTCAAATGTGTAAAAAAGGTCCAAATATGCCAAAGGGTGCCAAAATTTATGTTTCCAAGTGTATCATACCAAATTATATATATAAAATTTGATTGATAGTTTACCAATAAAAGGAATCAAATAAGTAAATTAGCTTGGGTTGATGGTAGGCCAATTGTTGTTGAATTGTAAGAGCACTATTTTTTAAGAATTGGAACAAGTAGAAAATAAGAGTACACATCATTTTTTTATGAGAAACTATATAATTATGACAAAGTGATAGCTAAGTTTAAATTGAAGGAAAACATTTATGATCATATTTTTCAAAAGTTTGTGCACCTAATAGAAGTAATTCATGCACACCTACTTTAGGAGGAAATGAAATAAAAATAAGTCATAATAAAAGTGTTCCAAACTAAGGATATGGCTAAGAGGAGTAAAATCCTTAAGGATTCTAATAAAATAAGGGATAAAATTGAGTATAAGGATAAAAATTGGAGAAAATTATGAAAATCCTACAATAAAAAGTTATGGATGAATAAACTACAATGATCAAAACATATGAAGGGGGTGCATCAAAGATTTAAGGAGTAAAATAAAAGGTATAAGAGGACAAATCCCAACTATTTGCATTGAATAATTTATCTATGGGGATGAAAAATATGATATTATATATTATTGATGCACTTGAAACTTGGTGTCTCTTTGAAGATGAAATAATAAATATTAGGATAAAATTTATAGGAGAGATATGTATAGATGTTGGGTTGTCTGGGGATAGACATTAGAGTTAGTGTGGATTTATTTTGACCTAAAGTTTTTACTAAGTATAAAATTATGCATATGATATTTTTAGTAATTGGAGGGTGAAAAAGGTGGATATATTTTGATGAGAAGTGCACAAAATCATGGGGCATAATAAATATACATATTAGGTGATATCCTAATTTAAAAACATCTAATAGAGAACCACTAGGATCAACATTGGGAAATGAATGAACCAAAGAAGAAAAAAATTAATAACACATATATATTAACCTATTAAATGGAACTATAAATTATAGATAGTTTTGAATGTATCTATATGATTTATATAGCCAGGGATGCCCTATTTATCTATATGGTGAGGGAGATATATGTGATATTATTGATGTGACATCGTATAGATAAATATTAAGGTTAAGAATAACTAAAAATTATATTATATTATGTCATATGAATTACTATTAGTTATGTAGATGTATTAAGAAACCAAATATCCCTTAGATTGGAAAGACCAATCATTGAAGTCTTGACTTACACTGATGGTGACAATATTGTTAGTGTGAAACATAGAGGGAAGTGAATAGAAAAGAGGTTACATGAAACACATATTGAAAATTGAGGACTACCAATCTAGGGAATTAGTATGAGTGATCCTTAAGGTAGATTGTAATTAAATAAAATAGTTTCTAGAAAATGTTTTGAGCAAAATTAGTGCAATCTAGTGCTAATATAGGGTTCAATTACTTAGGTAAATTTATTGTAAATTAATTATTCTCTATTTTTTTTGAATGGTTTCACACCTTAAGGAGTACATATTTACTCATTTTAACTACAAGGTGGTGGTGTGTACCTATAAAATCCCACCTTACCTCTTTGACCTCTCTGTCAAAGGTTATTGATCATGTTGTTGTTATTTTTATGGATGTTATGTTAGAAGTGTTGTTATTATTGTCCATTGTTAAATATAAATAAATTGATGTAATTATATGTTGTATAGTATGTTAATTCTAAGGACCTAAATATTTTAGTAATGGTTGAAAGCATTATCTAAAATTTATCTTCTAGTAATATAGTCTAAGGATATGAGTTTTCTTGAATTGTATCTATAACCCTCCATCATTGATTTAACATGTATAAGTACTTATTCAAATTTTATCCAATTTAAGGGGAAACATAATTAATTATTCTAAGTCATATTTTTTTACTAACCCAATGCACCCTAGTAGTCTCTATTTTCATGCCTCGAGTAGGTGTGCAATTATTCTTGCATGATATGCTAACATAGTAACTATCATATACTAGGGTAACGATAGTGGAATAAACATAATGACTAGTGTATAAGAAAATATCCCAATAATTAAAATTAGATAATAAAAATGGAACTATCATAGTGATTAATCCATAAATTCAAATGTCATGGATTGAAATACAATAATTAACATCAATCCAAGTGGTTTTGGATGTAATCTAGAGAGAAAAATTGATAATTTTCACTTCCACAAATAAATAATGTACAAATTTGAAAAGTTTTTACTATTGGCCCTAAAAATGTACTTTCAAGTTTGACTAGTTAACCCATGTACATTCATTTAATAGACATTCATTGGAAACTATTTAGGTATAGAATTTCACCATATTGGCCTTTAAGCATAGAAAAGTGGTTGTTCACAAAAAAATTTGTCTACTCCCAAGATATTATGTAAGAAACACAAGCCAACTCTCACTTTACAAGAAATCCTCCTCATTTATGCTATGGGAAATGCTTCACAAACATTACATTTCTTGATGGCAAGGAGAAAAAGGAGTATCCATGGGATTTGGATTCAAGATAGGGACAATTGGAGTCAAGTAATCTTATGATTGAAAAAAGAGAAACTAGGAGATGAAGACCTTCATTTTGAAAATCATATTGGATGCTTATAGAGTGTTTTTCATGGCTAGTTTAGGGTTTGATTGAGGATCTAGAGAGGACAATGGAGCTTGGGTTTATATAATTGGTGGTAATTATTTCATATTGGTGACCATGGTTGGATTATGACTAGATGGAGACTACCTATCATTATGTTTATCCTAGTTATTCTACCAACCCACAACTTTACATCCATCATTAAATCTTATTGGTAGTGTATTTTATTAGACTTTGGATTTATCTAATGGATTTTTGGTATCCATAAGTGGGAAATCCATAATATTATGGTGTAATTATTGACACTAGAACTAAAAATTTGTAAGGTTAATGTATTTCACCCATTGGGTAAAGCTTTACCCTCTAATATGGTTATCAATGGTCTCATGAAGGTCTTATGTTGGGTCAATCTCCACACAAATTCATCATTGTGGCCTAAAAGTGTAAAAATTCTTGGTTTTAAATGAAATGGACCAAATAAATGGTTTAACCAATTAGTTTAGGAATGACCAAAGAGGTATATGAAATATGGGAAATTCTACCCAAATTGGGACGTTGATTTTAACTTTCTTAGAGATGATGAAGTCTTGGGTCCAAGGGGAGAAAATAAGTAATAAAATTATAACATAATAAGGGATGTGATTGTGAATAATATCATAACATTGAAATTTAAAAGTTAAATCATAAGATACCCTTGGTCAATTTTTTCACCCCTATGAGTTTGATGCCATTACATTTGAACTCATATTTTAAACATAGATTTGATGGGTATGTTCTTGTTTACCCCATTTTTAAATTAGTGTGAATAAAAAATAAATATAAATTTAATTTATTTGATAATTATATGTATTTTTTATGGAAATTACTAAGGAGATCAAGTTACTTAGATTTACTATTTGACTATGATTGTGAAAATAAACTAAAAATAGGTCTTTAATTTATCCATATTTGAACTATGAATCTATTCTCATACTTTGTATCATTAGGGTTGGTAGGAACATTGACATTATTGACTATGTCTAAATTAAATATCATGGGTATATTTATTTGTATGACCATACAATGTGATGCACTTTCCTGATATGTCTCTTTATGTGTGATATGTGACCCTTGAATGCATGTACACCTCTAGAAATTAATGTTTTTCTCCTTAAAAACCTAGGTACACTTTTGAAGGATATAAATATATTAAAACTAAGAAAATTTAATTGGGTTAGTTAACCCTAATCACCCCATTGATAATTTACTAATGCCTAGTATCTAATACTATGAATATGGAAGTCAAGGTACATGTAGTTATTCCCTTAGTGTGAATTTGAAATTGTGTATTTTTTATATGAATGCACATATAAATCTAGATTTTGATTTTGTAAATTTTGAAACTTAACTTGGTTGATGTATTTCAAACTTGGCTAATAATCCTAGTGCTTGATTTGAAGTTTATGAAGAATAGGATATATTTTCTCAATGTGTAATAGTGTTTTTGATAGGTACTTGAGAATTCCATATGATTAATGATATTGACTTTTATTTTTATTTATATGTGATCAATTGTATAATTTCTCAACCTAATGCCATGTTATTTGAATTGACTGACATAAATAATTTATTTGGTTTTGAAAAATAACCATTACTAGTTAAAGCATAGTAACATCAACCTCAAGAAGATAACATTGATATTACTATTTGAGATACAATAATGAAAATATAGTGGTTTATAAATGTTTGAGTAGGATATTTAACTAATTTGGCATAGACTAAAAGGCTCCTATAGGTGACTAATAACATATTAGAATGGACCAAGATAATAAATAACATGCAGGTGTGTGGAAATGATGAATAAGCATTTTTTGGACACACTAGTCATGTAAGATAAGTTTTTATCAATATTGACATTTATAAGTGTCAAATACTATATTTAAGTGTCTAAAATTTCTCCCCTTTTTATAGTATTAAAACGCAATGAAAATAATAGATTAAAAGGATAAAGATATACTTGAATGTATATAACACACTTTGTATTTGGGAGAAGGATCCATGTGTGTAAATTGATCTAAGAGAAACCTATAATGAAAATTTAGTAGTCAATGTCCATATAATTAAAATTGAAATCTAAAATATAATTTAAATTCAAAACTTGAAAGAGTAAGGAAAGAGTAAACTTGTATATGAGTAAACTACGTTGCCTTGTAAATTAATGGAGATGATATTTTCTTAATGAAGAACTTGGAGAGTAAGGAAAAATTGAAGGTGATTAATCTCCAATTTGAGATTTAAATAAGTTAAGGGCCATGAGTTGGAAGACAAATTCCCCCAATCCATATGTAACTAATCCAACACTAATATTATAACCCTAAGATGATAAGGTGAGAATCACACAATGGGTTAAATACGGTTAATGATATGGATATTTAGCATCAATGATACATAATGTACATTACCTCAAAATTATGTATCATTTGTTACAAAAAAATTTATATATTCAAGTTTGCTCCACAATTGAAATTTTTTAAAAATACTCAAAAAATACTTGAAAAGGTGCAAATGTGTAAATGGTCATGAACCAACATCATACCTCATTGAATTGGTACCAAATTTAATATTTAATAATGTAAATGAATTAATGTCATGTCCAAAATAAATATGAAATAGTGTATATATGCATAAACCAACATCACTCCCAATTGAATTTATCTTGTGGAATAGAATACATGTGTCTTGCACATGCTTCCAAATATATCTAAATCTGTCACTCATAGAGTATAAAATGGTGTGCATATTCCCTTAAAATATATCTAAAAAATATAAATAATTATCCCAACCTAATATCTAAATCACACCTAAAGTTTTAAATCTATCTAATAAACTCAAATACATTCATGGAGGGTTTAATATCTATGACAAAGCTCACTATTATGGTCCCCTTTTGATGTGAGGGACAAATATTGTAAGTCACTTATTTCAATAGAGAATTTAACTTTTTCATGTCATGTATAAAGATAATATCATATAAAATAATGTAAATATGTGGAGAGTATGTCATCATACTAATGTATATAACATAAAGGTGTGTATGTAACATATGTAATGCAAGGGCATATAAGTGGTATGTTAAGATAGATGTATGTATGAAGCATATAATAGTAACTATAATTGAATATGAATACATGGTAAGGAATTTCATGATATAAATCATAGAACAAAACATATATGGGAGGTTCATGATATGGATCACAACTTGAAAACATAACAACCACACAAGCTCAACAAGCATAACACACAGTATCACATCATTAATTATCATACATAAGCCCAAGGGGCTACATACAAGGGACATTAAATTGTCATTAAATAATAAGTCCAAGGATCCATAAAAAAAAGGGCATTAATGCTAAAATAAATAAGGCTAAGAAGTCATAAACAATTCCAAGGGGCCACACATAATATAAAACAATAACCAAACATATGATGTAAGAAAACAACATTGATAAATTATAGAACAAGTGAAAAATAGTTGACATTATCCATATATGTCAGTATCATAATAAATTAAAGTAGCATATCCATGTATAACTATTTAAGAAATGACTATCTATTAATTCATGTGTAAGTGATCTATTTATCTAAACATGGTAAAGAGATAATATAAATATATAACCTATAATGATGTAACATATGGAAGTAGATATCCCCAGCATTGGACATAGGTATAGGAAAGGTCCTATATCTACACATCTATGTATGACCTGTATGTCTTAAATCACACTTATATACCTTGTGAAATGCATGTGTGTATGAAAATAATATGACCTATACCAAACACACGATAAATAGCATCTATAAATAATGTATCTAGAAACTCATGTCATGTTTAAGTCATGATTTTTTATTTTTATAATAATTTTATATTTTCTTCATTTTTTATGTTTTTTTTTAATTTTTTAAAATATTTGAATATGCTCAAAGGTGATAGTAAATTATCCCATAAATGGGATAGTCATGGGATATGTTTATATCATATGGTGTAAAGGTTATCTATCATAAATAAAATGTAATATGCATAGGTGTATCAAAATATGAAAAGGAATTAGGTGCTATAATGTAACCACTATCATCATTGCTCATATAATCTTATGTATGATAAATAGATATAGAATATCTAGGACTATTTAGAGATTGATATATAGTAGGAGAATTCATAAATACTTGTGTTCTTTTTAGAACACATTAAACTATTCATGGGATTAACTTGGTACATTATATACTAGGTAACGGTCTAGGAATCCCAAATAGCTCTTTGATGTGATTAAATTTGTGAGAATAGATGCCTAGGAGAATTATATGTTCTCTTCTATACTGAATGTATAGATAGATACTATATGGATTTAGTAACTACTATGAATAATATTATTTAATATGGGTAAAAATTTACTTTATATAATGATCTTAAATTTG
The DNA here is from genome assembly GCA_037957365.1 of Torreya grandis. Lineage (NCBI taxonomy): Eukaryota > Viridiplantae > Streptophyta > Pinopsida > Cupressales > Taxaceae > Torreya > Torreya grandis. The sequence goes on from JARHVA010000104.1 coordinate 8,095,020, forward strand.
AGTAATAACTCACTACAGTGGTGGTGGGGGTGGAGGTGAAGATACCACTAGCTCAAGAGGGTACTCATATAAAATGCATAAAATTATAACTACCTTATTATATTGTATACATTTGAGATAATTATGCACTATATAAGGTACCACATGAATCTTATAAATCCAATGGAGTCCTAAAAACATGTCAAGGACCTTATGACTTGATATAATCAAGAATAAAGTAGCCATTATGGTGGGACCTACCAAAAGAGGTACTACAATACGTATCAGGGTATCTTGTGTATGTTTATTAAACCCTTTGATCAATCTAATAATATTTTATATATCCTTTTCTATGTACTTAAAAGAGATGAGAAATGTCATGGCATAATGTTTTTTTGCTTCAACTATTATCAACCATAACATTGTGTATATAGTACTCATTGATATGAGATTGTATGAATAATGAATATAAATATGTGTCATGATCAAAAAACTCACTATCAATTAATGTAATTTTAGGTAATTGTTGTAATTTTATTCTAATTATGCCAATATGTTGGATGAACATATGTCTTAGGAGGAGGATCTGTATAGTGCATATGATGTATTTCAAAAGTATCCTGAGTTTTTATTTCCTCATTCTTTGGAAATGGGTCATTAAATATTTTTAACTTATAGTTCCCATTTTTTTTGGGTGCAACATCCTATATGGGTATTCCTAATGAAGTAATGTTTTCATTGATAATATATTTTTATCTCGTGCTTAACTTGAAGCATCGGTTTGTAAAATGTCCAACACATTGGTGATAATCACAATAATAATTTTGATCATATCCACAAGGTAAAACATTTATTGTTTCAACAAATGGTGGTGTATGTAGAGATAAAATATTTCATTAAAGTAATTTTTATATAAATTTTTGAGGATCTTGAGGTAAGCATGAAAAATACCTCTTATTTGGAGTAGGTAAATTAAGCCTATCTGTTGGTTGTGATAATGCATTAAATATAATCTTAGATTTAGTCTTATTCTCATTTTAATTTCCCTTATAATTTTTCTTTCTTTTAAACTTTGAATTTAAATTATTATTAGTATGGTGTACTTAAGCTTATTTAGTAAAAGGAGATTGCATTCACAATCTCTCACTATATGTCATAACTTGTCAAAACATTTGAATTTATTAAATAATATAGACTCATGATGTAGTGAAATTAAGATTTGTTTGAATATATCTTATAACTCATTGTCTTCCATATGATTGGTCATCTTACCTATCATGGTATTGTATCAAATTACATATTCACTGATTGGCTCATTGGACCACTGCTTGAGTTTGTAAATTTGCACATAAGACATTTACTCATGAATGTTGATAGATAAATGTGATATAATTTAATCAAATAAATGAAGGAAGGCACTAACTAATTGAGGTGGAAGGTCATAAAATATTTTTAAAGCATAGTATTTGAGGTCCCTTTGAGACAACTTAGTTAATTAATGGTTGCTGGTTGCATAATCTAAGTATACTACACGGAAAGATTGTAGATTTTTTTCAAGATCAACTTTTACATCATATACTGGGATATTAAGAAATAAAAAGACTAAACATATGGTATAAGCTAATATATTAATAACTACTAGATTATGGACCAAAGTATGAAAATCCAATGAATGACTAACTCAATATGTGCCTTGTTCTAACCACAACACCTTTTTTGTAGAGCTAAAATGGTCCAATCAAGGGAACGTGAAATAGATGAAGTATATGATTTAATATGAATTGTCATCTAAGGATGGGAATATGTCTCATATGTAGGAATAGTCATGGAAATATATTGGAGGCCTTGTGTTATCCCCATACCTTAAGTGGATATCATGTGTAATTTTAGGTTTAGGAATAATATTGGCAATAGTGGTCTACTTAATATCATAGAAAGGATCATATTGTTCTCTAGATGTAGTATCTTGGGCTAGCTTTTTCTATTTGTCTCAGACCATATATAACATTAGATCATGCATTTTTGGATTTTTGTCAATAAATTGAGTTAATTTCCTTCATATTTATTATCAAATGTATTCTTAAAATTTTTGTGGTCTCAAATATCATGATAAATTCATTAAGGGGGTGTATATTAAGGGAGGATATGGATAGTTCATTAGTAATTTTATCCCTATTAGTGTATGGAGATTTAATCCATGAGAGTGCATAATTGAGATAAAAAACACATATCAAACTAGTGTAATATGAAATGTCTACAATCCTAACTTGAGTTAACAAACATAAGTAGTGTTCATTTATTAAAGACATATGTGATTTTTAATGATATAGAAAATTAGAAATTAGGCCCAAATAACCCTAAGGCAAATATTTGAAAACCATATAAAGAAGGATGAAACCCTGAGAGAAACCTAGGGTATGGAACTATTTAATCACTATATGGCTTCAAAAATATGTTTACCCTATTTTTAGATTAATGTGAATCATAATGGACTAAACTTGTAGAATTAATTAAAAATAAAATATATGGAAATCAAGCATAAATATGAATTTAACTAATCTAGATTGATATAATAATACAATTTAATATATATGAAAAGTATTAAATAGATCAAGATAATCAGCTTTAGTATTTTATTATTTAATTGTGACTATGCTTTTATAGTGGAAATAAACTGGAAGCATGCCTATAATTTTTACATATTTATAACTAAGTCTCTAAGCATGTAGGGTTAGTATCATTAGTTCTATGTAGGAATGCCAATGTTATTTATTGAGGTTGATATTATTGGCTTGGGTGGATTTGTATCTTTGTGATCATACATTGTGGTATGCCTATCTGACATGTTTTTAAATATTTGACATGTGACCCTTGATTCCATGCATAAAACTAGAAATAAGTTTCCTTCTCATTGAAACCTTAGGTCTTATTATGAAGGATAAAACCATATAAAAAAGTGAAGTAGTGTAATTTGGATGAGTTATCCCCAATCACCCCCATTAATGATTGATGACTACCTACTTATCCAATACTCCAAATAAGGAAGTTAAATAACACATATTTCTTCCCTTTAATGTGAATGTGCACTTGTGATTATTTTTTATATGAATTCACCTAGAATATAGATTTTGATCTTGGTAATGTTGGCATTTGACCTAGATTGATCTGTTTTATACTTGGCTAATGATTATTCCTAATATTTGAGTTATAATTTACAAAAATAAAATCATTTTTGATCAATGTGTAGTAGTGTATTTGATAAGTACTTGAGAATTATAGATGGTTAATAATATTGACCTTGGGTTGTATTTATATGCACTTAATTGGGTGATTTATTACACCATTGACATGTTAGGTAAATCGGTTTCCATAAGGAAATGATTTGATTTTGAAAAATATACATTACTAGGAAAAGGGTAGTACTGTCAACCTAAATACAATAATGTCATTATTATTATTTAAGTGTGATGTTATGATCTGGAAGATAAGAATGAATATTTGGTGATATATAAATGTTTGAGCATGATTTTTAATTATTTTAACACAAATTAAAAGGTTAATGTAGGTGAATTATGTAAACTTATAATGGATGGGGCTCATAATTAGCATGTATGTGTGTAGGAATGGTGAATAAGAGATATTTTCAAAATCACAAGTCATGTAGGATAAGTGTAGGTAAATATTGACATTTAAAAGAGTCAAATACCATATTTAAGTGTCTATAATGACCCTAAAAAATTCAATAATGGTATGAAATTCAATCTATTAGAAATATCTATAATATTTAGGCACATCAAGTAAATCATTAACATATTTTTTATAATAAGGGGGTATATTAACATGTGAAATTAATGGGTACAAACTTGCATGCTTTATTCAATGTCATTATTGAGTTGCATCCAATGATGCAAACCTCTATGGGTAGATCATTATATTTAAAAAACCACCCAAATAGAATATTTACAAGATATAAGTAATTAAATGTTAATGAAGGCTAAGAAAAAATACATCAGAGCCAAGTAAAATGGTGATTATGTGACAATAGGGTGGAAAACCCTATGTCATGATAGATGTGACAAGTTGTCTAGAGCTAACTCAAAACTTTCATACTAATTTTGATATTTCATCAATGTAGAATATACTCACTTTTATTATAATATCACATTTAAAACCTAATCATTGTATGTCAATACCCTAACCATGTATCAATAAAATTAGACATTAATTTAGATGATGATATTATTTTTAGTTAGACATTGTTCAATTCATAATCTAGTTTATTGATGCAAGGTTAGGGTTATGGAAAAGTGTTATTAGGGTTTCAATGACTTACTATTGTAAAAATAAAAACATTAGGAACCTAGAGGGAATAAGCTCTACACGATGTAGACAATATGTATATGTGTGTGTGTGTACATGTATAAAGACAAATATTTAGAGCCTAGCTACCACTAGCTTTTGATTATGTACACAATAACATAAAATAGTTTCATCATAAAATAGATATCAACAACATAATGTTGGGAGCCTGACAGTTGCTAGGTTATCAAGAAAACTATTTGGATATTCATTTTCACCATTATATAAGGAAATCTATTTATATACAAAGATAAATTTTAGGAACCTATTGGCTACTAAATCTCACTAATGTAGACAAAAAATAACAATTACATTTGAGAATAGATATCAAAAAAATAATTTTGGGAACCTATCAACTTCTATTTTCTCAAAAAATGTATATATTTTCATTTTTACCATTGTATTAGGGAATTCATTTATATACAAAGATAATTTTGGGAACATAACAACCTCTAAATTTCAATAATGTACAAAATAATTGTAAATATTACATATAAGATCAAATAATGATTGAAATTTTATTTTTATTTTGGGGTAATTTTGTGTCTTTTAATTTTATTTATTTCATTATGATTTTCCTTTATGTTTCCATAGACTCATGATTTGTTATTTTTAGGAATAATGGAGTTTTATTCCTATTAAATAAAAAAGTCTAAGTAGGATAAATTAGTAAATAATAATTAGACCTTTTCTAAATATAGTATCAAGAGAGAGAAAAATAAACTTATCTTATTCTAGACTATTCTAACTGAGACAAGGTCTAGAAATTTATGTGCAAGGTTGGGACATTGTCATAAATAGTATCCTAAAATTTGTTTTTTAATTGTATAGGAGAATTAGAATTCTAAACCTTTAGATTAGGTGTTATAGTCCTTACATGATGTTGTTATCATTGGGATCTAAGATTTCTAATTTTTGTTTGCCTGTTAAATGTGAGTATGTGTACCAATTTTTAGGTCCTCACTATCAATAGATCTCCATGTAGAGTTGATTATTTGTGTACTTGTATCTTTTATGTAATTGAAAGAAGATTTAGAAAAAGGGGGAAGGGGTTAGTGTGTTGAAGATGCATTGGATGTGCTTCACACCTTGTGTGTGGGCATGTTACATAGATACCAATACTCCAAAGATGGATCAACCCATATGTAGTTATCCCTTTAAGAGTGCTTGGTGAAATAGTGAATGAAATGCAAGAAATGCTAAAACTAGGTATGCTTAAGATGACTAGAGAATGGTGTAGGGTCTTGAATTGGCTTGAAAGTGTATGGGTTGGCTATATGCAAAGAATAGGGAATATTGCTTGAGTGGTCTTACTTATATTCCTACTTGCTTGAATGATATTTGAAAACCCTTTCCAAATGATTTTTTAATGCCATTTTATAGGGATATATTGGTCATGCGTTAGACAAAACCAGACCAGGTCAACATAATGAACAAGAGGAATTAGGTAAAAATGGTAACCTAGGATCAAAATGTGATTGGATAGGAGTGTTAAAAAGGGGACACCCTAAGGTCCAACACTATAGTCCAACTTTGGTGCTTTTATCCTGAGTAGATGAGACCTAGGGAGATGGATTAGTCATGAAGACAGGGTCCTAACTCAATTGGGGTCAATTTTGGATGGCCATGGATGATTGGCAATTAGTGAAAATAAGACTAAGAGGGTCATGAGAGCAAACAAGAGGGACCTAAGGATTGGGTGTCTATAGCCATGCTCAAGTCACCAATTTTATCATTTTATATGACTATATTCCCCCCTACTTTATCATAGTGATATAGTAAATAAAAATACTAGGATAAATTAAAATAGAAAGCATACCTAAAATTACCTGAAAAGGTAAAGCCCATGAAGCTTGTGATGCTTTGTAATGTTGGATAGTGCATAAAGAGCACATTATGTGAGTGTGATTCTATGAAAGGAAAATAAAGAGTAGATTAGTTGTTATTATTGCAATATAAAATAAGAATGTACAAAGCTAGGTAAGAGAAAGGAACAAATACACATCACCAAGTATGTGAACTAATATAAAACTTGTTGTAATACTAAGTAAGGTTGAGTAATGTTGGATGTGATAGATGATGTTGTACCAAAATTTATATCATGAATAGATCTAAGTGCTCAATTCCCTAGAAAGTGGCTCAATAATGCAAAGGCTGGCCCTTTGGCTCCATCATCACCTACTAAGTGAAGCTAGATGATCATGCATGTGTTAATCAATATCTAGACTATGTCTAATCCCTCTAAATGGGTGGCTCAAAAATATAAAGGCTAGCCCTTTGGCTCCATCATTTCCCATTGAGTGAAGCTAGATGATCATGCATGTGTTAATCAATGTTTGGAATGTGTGTCTAATCCCTCTGAATATGTGGCTCAAGAATACAAAGGCTAGCCCTTTAGCTCCATCATTTCCCATTGAGTGAAGCTAGATGATCATGCATGTGTTAATCAATGTTTGGAATGTGTGTCTAATCCCTCTGAATATGTGGCTCAAGAATACAAAGGCTAGCCCTTTAGCTCCATCATTTCCCCTTAATTGAAGCTAATAACTGATACCAGTATGTATGAATGTGTATGTCATATGATATGGCCTCTAAATCCCCTGAATGATTTGGAAATATGATAATGTGGCATGGATAGTTGAATGTGTGCTAGAAACTAGGCAAATGTTGGCCAACATAGAAAAGATGGAGATTAGGATTGTATGAAAGCCACTCTAAAAATGAAAATTTGGCTTTTGTGGAAGCAACTTGGGAACTTTGGTACTCAGGAATGTGGAGGTTAGGCTTGTATGAAATCCAATTTGAAATGATGCCAACCACCTATAGATGGAATAAGGCATGTGACTATTGAGAATGCTTGGGAAATGATAAAAATTGAAAGAAAATAAGTAAAATTATTGTGCCATCTACCCCCAATCACTGGTGTTTGAAACATAGATTCTGATATAAAATTTATACCAACTATCGTATCTAATGCTGGAAGGACCAATCATGCCATGCATGATGCCCCCTATGTCTATATTTTTTGAGAAAAATGTACTAAAAATTATTGATCTAAATTGGTTTGATTGTGTAAAACTTTAGTTGAACCTACCTTTCTGCCTATTTTTGGAAAACCTATTAGTTTTGTTTTTTAGATAAGAGCATAAAAAATGGACACCCTAGTGTCTCGCATTATATTCCAGCATTAGCGCTATTGTCCTACGCTAGAATTGATCGTTAGTTTAGAATTTTGACTATCTACCTGGTCTATTCTGAGTGGATTGATGACTAATTATTTTTTTATTTGTTCTAAAACTAGATTTGTTTGACTGATAAGAGCTCGGATCTTTGTAGAAAAAACCCTATTTGTGTCCTCCTCTTCTAAGGGTAGGAACAGATACCCTAAAATTACTTCCCTCAGAATAAGAATCCCTACAAGTTTTTTAAGCTAGAAATATACATGATATAACAATGATAATCAACAAGATATCTCAAGATATAACACTGTTTGATTTGAGAGATTATTATATCAATAGGTGCATGCCTAGATATATGTAATAATGTAATATCATATGCAATGTAATTGAATTGAGTTTAAGCTAGAAATGTTAATTATTAGTTGTTAGTTAGAGGGATGGAGCATGATGTCCATTATGGCATACAAGAAAATAGGGAAAATGCATGATATGAATCATGGCATTAAAAGTAATTGAAAGCAATCAAGCCACAATCACATAAATCAAGAAGTGAGATGCATACAAGGGTGCCCAAGGGGCCAAGTAAATAGGGGACATGAGCACATGTAAATCAAATTAGAAAAAAAACATATGAGGCATGTTCAAATTCCATATATATATATATATATATATATATATATATATATATAATTAAAATAATCAAGTTGGTGTGGAAGCCAAAATCACATAGAGGAGTACAGACAAAGGACATTGGAAAATGTCTTAAGGCACACACATAAATATAAGAGGACATTAGAAAATGTCTTAGGGCACATATAGAAGACAAAAATGAATTGGAAATGCAATCCAATAATCTACGCTAAGTAAGAAGAGAAATCATGTAATAACTAAAAAGATAGAATCACATCTAACTAATCAAAAAAAGAGTGAAAGTATGCAAGACATGTTTAGTATAAGACTAGGTATATGTTAAAAGATACAAAAATACTAGATACTAGTGAAATTTCAATATAGTAATGTATGTAATCTAGTAAGTAATGTACATCAACATGATAACTTAGAGTGTGTAGTGTAGGAATGACATAACCTAGATGGTGTAGTTATGTAGAAGATTCCCTTAGTGGGTATCTATATCGAAGTGTGTCTCAAATGTAGAGGTAAGATGCCCACTCAATGGGTAGAGTGAAGTAATCAAAGAGCTATATATCATTGTACACACTCAAATAATATCAAGTGAAGCATGGTAATGTAGATAAATCGACATACAATAGCATGAAACAACAAATGTAAGTCTTAACATAGTAGTAGTAGTGTAAAACATGGATGATGCATACAATCAAAATGTTTTTGGTGTTTTGAAAATTATGAATTATTTTAGATTTTGAAATGTTATATTATTTTTGTAGTTTTCAAAAGTTTGAACTATGTACAATCAATGTAGAAGAGATTATGTACAAGCAATGTTGAAAAGAGATTATGTACAAATAAATGTGTAAACTAACATACTATACATGAAATTTGTGTATGTGCATAATGTTCATTATATTTTTAAGTCTCTTTTCTTTGAGTAAGGCTAGATGATACACTTTAGGGCTAAGATTTTTGGTAATATGTTTGGGCCTAACCAATTTGATTTGAATTTTCCCTTGATTTCTTCTTTGGCATTGACATTATGAATATTTTCTTTGAGAATGATATTATTTACTTCAAATTCTCTAGTGTGAACTTGTTTATTATAAGAGAATTGTATACATTGGTGGTATATTTTGAGATTTTATGCTACTTGAATGTGTGTATGGTCCAATTGTTTGAGATGGTGTAAACACTTTTCATGATATTGATCATTAGTGAGAATACGTGTAAGGGAAACACGAAGAGATGGGATTTCTAATTCCAGTGGTAAAATTGCTTCTATGACATAAAAAAGTGAATAAGGAGTGGCCCCTGTGGGTGTAAAAATACTTATGAGGTAAGCCCATAATGTAAAGACTAATTGATTATGCCAATCATTTCCAAATTTAGTCACTATTTTGCTCAAAATTCTATTGATTATTTTATTAGTGGCTTTTTCTTGACCATTCCCTTGTGGGTAGTATGGAGTGGAGAATGTATATTTAATCTTATATTTTGTGTAGAATTTTTTAACATTTTTGTTCTTGAATGATGTTTCATTATCAAAAATTATAGTTTTGAGTAAGTCAAAGCATGAAATAACGTGGGTCATGAGGAAGCTAAAAATAACCTCCCCCATAGTAGATTGAAGTGGAGCTTCTTCCACCCATTGGGTAAAGTATTCGATAGCTATGATGATGAACTTATGCTCACTAGTAGAATCAAGGTTAATTTTTCCAATAAGATCAAATCCCCATAACATGAATGGCCATGGAGAAATAATAGGCTACAATTGTTATGGAGGTACATGGTACAAGTTGCTATGTCATTGACATTTATCACATATCTTTACATATTATAAACATTCTTCCTACATAATGGGCCAATAATAACCTTGTCAAATCAATTTATGTGACATGGAATTTCCACTAAAGTGACCACCACACTCACTATCATGTATCTATGTAAGAGCAATTTTAGCTTTTGCTAAAGTCAAGCATCCAAGTAATTGTCCATCAAAGGATCACTTAAAGATGTCCCCACCAATGATGACATATAAGAGTGCTTATTTGTGTAGCTTGTGTGTATCATTTCATGAGAAAGTATTTGATGTAACAAATTTGTTTAAAAAAGTATAGATGTCAGAGAACCATTTTAGAGTTACAAAACTACATGTAGTGGTTAGGACAGATAGTGAAATTAGATTTTTGTTGGATATTGATGGTTATTGTAATCATTTAATTATGAAAATAGCTTGATCATCACTAATGTTGATAGGGATTAGAGATGTGGCACTTTCCATTTCATCTATGTGTCAATTATCTTTTCTTAGTATACTTTCTATAGAAAAGTAATCAAATTATGATGACAAACATTGTACCATTTTACGATATGGGATAGGTTGTTCCTCTTTTGTTTGATAGACATTAGTGACTTGGTTTACCACTAGTTGGGAATCATTAAAGACTTGAATAGATTTGATTTTGAAGGACTAGGCCACAAATAGACCTAAGATAAGTGTTTCATATGTTGCGGTGTTCTTGGTGTAGGAAAATCTTAGTTAGTATTCTATAGGAATGGTGTGACCAGAATGATCGATAAAGATAGTGCCTTCCCATACACTAGATGTGCATCAAGATCCACCAAAGAACATGGTATAGGTATCTAAATAAGTAGAATAAGCACAAAAATATCTCTAAATTTATTGCTAAGAGGGTTGGTATCCAAGAGTGGTGTTGCTCCCAAATTGGCTATAATGATTTGGCCCTTCATTATTTCTAGAGGATTATTTTTAAGTCAAATTCTACTAACAACACAACCCACTTTGTGATGTGAGCAGAAATATGTGGTTTTTTCCATTAATAACTTCAATGGGTATGCTTTTTTAATGACTTGAGTCTCATTATTGACCATGTAATGTTGAATTTTTTATGTATCAAAAACTAATTCTAGACATAGTTTTTTGATTATGGAATTATTTTTTTCATAATCACCCAATGTGCGAATGATGTAATAAATTGCTCACTCAATATGTTGATCATCATGTTATGTTAGGAGTGCTCCTACTGCATAATCTATTTCTAAGATATATAAAAGGAAAGTCTTATTAGGGATAGATGGTACTAAAACATGTGGATTAATAAGGTATCACTTGATTGTATCAAAGCTTTCTTGATAATCTTGGTCCTAGAAAAAATTTGTATATTTCTTTAGTAATCGAGTGAATGATTGAGTTTTATTGGTAAGTTGTGCTAAAAAATGATAGATTGCCTGGATCTTTCCTTGTAGGGATCGAATTTGTTTTAATGTCATAGGAGGTGGCATATCAATAATTTCTTTGAATTTCTTAGGGTTAACCTCTATGCCATGCCAAGAAATAATGTAACCTAAGATTTTACTTGATGTAACTTCAAATACACATTTCTTTGGGTTTAATCAAACATTCTATTGCCTGAGTCATTGACAGATCTTTCATAAATCAAGAACATGATGTTTTTTTTATTTGGATTTAGCTAATATATCATCTACATAATCCTCGATAGTATGGTAAATCAAGTCATGACAAATGTGCATCATAGTACGCTAATATGCATCACTAGCATTCTTTAATCCAAAAGGCATGAAAATATAACAAAACATACTCCAAGGTGTTGTAAAGGATGTTTTTTCTTGATCTTTTTCAACAATTTTTATTTGGTTGTAACTAGTAAAACCATCCATAAATGATAAAATTTCATATCTGGGTTTTGAATCTATGATTATGTTGATATTTGGTAAAGGGATATCATCTTTGGGGCATGATTTATTTAAATCTCAAGAATAAGAACAACATCAAATTTTTCCATTGGGTTTTTTTACAAGAACTATATTGGAAATCCATTCAAGATGTGTTACTAGTCAAATGAAACTAGCATCTAAGAGGTGTTAGATTTCATCTTTGACTAGGAGAGCCACCTTGGGATGCATTTTGAATTTTTTTTATTAACTAGTTTAACATTAGGGTATAAAGGAATTTGAAGGACTACTATAGATGTATCAATTATTAGCATATCTGAATAGGACCAAGCAAAGAGATCTAGAAATTTTGTTAAAGTTTAATGAATATCTACATCCTCTTCCTTTTGTATGGAAATGGATAATAAGATCATGCAAGGATCCTTGTTGCTTCCAAAATTGAAATTTATTGTTTCCTCATTAAGTAATGTGGAATGATAGAGTGTATATGTAGTTTTAGGAATAATATCATTTGATTCAACTAATATATTTAGGGAAGAATATATATTTTATCCAAAGTACATGTGGGCATTTATGTGATTTGGAAATATGTTTTTATGATAGCAGGATGGGAGGTCCTCATATGATCCAAGGAATTGTAGGAGGGATTCATCATTAGAGAATTCATCTAATGTAAACATGTCAAGTGAAATTATATTATCGATAAGATCATGATAGACCAATGATAATGTAGAGGTATGAGTAACTGTATTATCAGTACATGAAATGGGTGGACAAAATTTAATGTGTTTTGAAAGGGTGGGAAAATATTTATCATGATTGCTGTAATTGATATCCAAGCCCTAATATTATATGGTGTGTGGATGCCTCGATAGGATTAACTATTCCTTGTTCATGATTTCCAAGTCCTTTGCCCTAGTAACCCATCTTATTAAGATATTTAAGTGTAAAAGGTGAGGAAAATTGGTGATTTGGTTTTAGTGCTACAATAGAATTTGGAATTGTCTGATGTGGTGTATAGTTTGAGGGTGCATTATGAGTAGTGGTTTGTATAGGTATACTACTGAGATTAAAGTTTAGAATATAATTTTGTGGAGATTCAACAAATTTTTAATATTTGAAAGGTTAATTGTCTATTGGGCATGTGTATATATAACCTTTGTGAATAAATGTTAGACAAGCATGAAATATAGAAGGGATTGCATACATATCATGAATCCATGGCCAACCAAGTAATAAATTATAATTGAGGTCATTTGGCATGACTTAGAAAGTAGTTGGAAGTGTCTTAGGTCCTAAGGTAAGATTGATGGTTATTTGACCCATTACTTTCTATGGAATGTTGTCAAAACCTCTGATGTTGATATCAAAATGGTCTATATCTTGAGGCCGTATGTTAATACGTTTAAGAAAAGATATGTTACAAATGTTACATCTTGAACTGTTATCAACTAACACTCTTTTGACCCCTATATCATTAATTCTCAATTAAATATATAAAGGTAGATGATGTTTAATGATGTGGTGTAGGAGTAAATCCTCTTTCCCAAAAGAAATATGCTCTTCAATCTATTGCATTGTGTTCAGGATAGATGCGACATAAGCTAGTTCAATTGAAATAAGAATTCTAGTATTGTGAAGGGTTGTATACAACACATCTTTGTAGACATCCGATCATCGAAGAAGATTGAGAATATAAGTTGTATCTAAAGGGGTGCTAGCATGAGTGATAAAACTATAACCATGGGTACAATCAACCTTCTTACCTTCATAAAGTTGGGTGATAGCACGTATTACATGATCTACTATAGGCATAGAGATAGTAGTAGATATGGGATAAGAGTTAGATGCACCAAGTTTGAAGGGAGGAGGGATAGATACAACCACTAGTGTTTGCTTGTGTCTGGTAGTGGTAGGAAGATACTTAAAAGTAGCCAATTAATTATATGCGTTTAGTCAAAAAGCATGAATGTGAAGTGAAATGCATGAATTATGCTTGTTAATTTGTGTAATACCATATTTAAAAAGAGTAGTCCATAGTAATAAAATGATAGAAGGTATGGCTTTTTGTATAAAGGAATAGAAACTTTTGACATATAACATAACATTTTGAATGAATTTAACATGATAAATTTGAAAAATTTGCCACATGAGGAATAGAAAGTAAAGGATAGAGACCATGAACTTTTTCATAAAGGCATATAAATTTTTGACATGCAAAATTAAATTTCAAATGCATTTAGAAAAATGGAGTTGGTATTTATTCTGTACGAGCAAAAGAGAATATGAAAAAAGAATTTTGAAGTCTCATGCATTTTTTGCAATGAATTTTGTAATATCATCCCATATAATGAAACATAAACATGAAATACAAAGGATGAAGCTTTGTACTAACATATGATATACTTCATCATTCATGTATATGATAGGGCCCATTATGGTTTCCTTATTATTTGCACAAAATCTAAGAAAAGTTTGTACATAAGTGAGAATCATTTTTTGAATTTGATTATGGATGTAAGGTGATACCTCAAGAAGCAAATAGGTGTTAGTACATGAAATTAGGGATTTAATAGTGATATTTTTGCAAAATACTATGAATTTTTGAAATTGAAATTGAATTTTTGAGTTATGTATGAAAGTAAAAATTCATAAATTTAAGGGAAAATGTTTGATTTAATAGGACCTAGTAGATGAAACTAGGATTTTGAGAAAAATATTTTTTTGGAAATTAATAAGAATTTTTGAAATTTGAAGTGATTTTTTTATTTTAATATGCAACAAAAAATTTAGAAAATGATTTGAAAATTACTGGGTGCTAGTTAATGCAACTAGGGTTTTTAAAAAATTATTTTTGAAATTAATATTAAATTTGAAAATTTGAATTAAATTTTTGATTTAAATATTCAATAAAAAATTCAAAAATTAATGGGAAAAATCAGTTAGGAATTTACCCTAGGGTTTTTAGGGTTTTTGTGCAAAATTTGAAGTAAGTCAAGTTCACCAAATGATTTGTTATTTTTGGGAATAATGGATTTTTATTCTTATTTAATAAACAAGTATGAGTAGGATAAATCAATAAATAATATTCCTAATTAAAGCCACTGATTTATGAAATTGAATTGTAGTTAGACCCTTTCTACAAATAATAACAAGAGAGAAAATTAAACTTATCTTCTTATAGACTATTTTGATTGAGACAGGGTCTAGAAATTTGTGTGTAGGGCTAGAACACTATTGAAAATAGGATCTTGGACTTCATTTTTTAATTAGATAGGAACACCAGAACTAGAAACCTTGGGGTCTGATGCTATAGTCCTTCCTTGATGCTATTCTAAGATTTTTGGGTTTTGTTCACCTACTCAGCGTGAGTCTATGTACCAATTTTTAGGTCTTCACTATTAATAGAGCTCATTGTAGAGATGATTCTTCATGTAATTGTATATTATATGAAATTGAAATAAACTTTGGAAAATGGGGGAAAGGGTTAGTGTATGTAAGATGAACTAGATACACTTCGCATCACATGTGTGGGCATTCTACCTACATAGTGATACCCCAAAGAGGGATCAATCCATATGTAGTTCTCCCTTTAAGAGTGATTGGTGCAATGGTGAATGAAATGTAAGAAATGCTAAAACTATGTATGCTTGAGATGACTAGGGACTTGTGTAGGGTCTTGAATTGGCTTGAAATTGTATGGGCTGGATGTATGTAGAGAATAGGAAAGATTGATTTAGTGGTCTTGATTGTATTATTGTTTGCTTGAATGATATTTTCTAAACCTTTCCAAATTATCTTTGAATGGGATTTTATAGGGATATATTGGTCATGGGTTATATGAAACCAGACTAGGATGACATAATGAACAAGAGGAATCAAGTAAAAATGGCAATCTAGGCTCAAAATGTGATTCGACAAGAGTTCTAAAAAGGGGACACCCTGGGGTTCAATGCTATAGTCTAACTTTGGTGCTATTGTCTTGAGTAGATGAGACCTAGAGGGATGGATTGGTCATAAAGAGAGGGTCCTGGCTCAATTGGGGTCAAGTTTGGAAGGCCATGGATGATTGGGAATCAGTGAAAACAAGCTTAAGAGGGTCATGAGATCAAGTAAGAGGGACCTAAGGATTGGGTGTCTTTATCTATGTTCATATTACCAATTTTTGCATTTTATATTACTATAACTCATAATGATCATTTTTTATTTGAACCTTATTATCCCTTATTGGCTTGAATTTATACATGTAATAAAATTATTGTGAACCTAATGACTTATACTTTCCAAACAACCATTACATGTAAATAAAAATGTTGTGAACTAAATTACCACTAAATTCCTTAAAAAATTACATTAAAAAATTTGTGAACCTAACAACTAATAGGTTATAAAAAAACCATTAAACAAAAATAAGAATGTTATGAACTAAATGACCACTACGTTCGAAACAACTATTACACATTAGGAAAATTGTTGGGAATCTAATGGCCGATTGAGATAAATATTTGCATGTAAATACTAATGTTATTTACCTAGAGACCACTAAGATTATAAAAACCATTACATGACTAATTTAATGATGTATGTCTTATGAACATATTAATCACTAATTTTAAAAAAAAAATCTTTGTCTTTTCATTTGCATCAATGATAATAACCGTAATAATAATAATAATAATAATAATAATAATAATAATAATAATAATAATAATAATAATAATAATAATAATAATAACAACAACAACAACAACAACAACAATGATGATAATAATAATAATAATAATAATAATAATAACAACAACAACAACAACAAAAACAAAAACAACAACAACAACAACAACAACAACAATAATAATAATAATAATAATAATAATAATAATAATAATAATGGGGAGTGATTTATGTCTTATTATGCCTTATTTACGAATAATGCACTCATATTAATAATATAAGGCATCATTATTTCTAACCTATCAATGATAGCCTATCATTTGGTGAGCTGAGTGTTAAAAGTGGGAGGTCTTTGGTTCCATTCCTAGGATGAGAATTCTCTAGCATCATTCCCACACTAAGATATGATGGGTTATTCATGAAAAGTATCTGATGTAATGGACTACTGGTTCGGTGTTCAATGCAATGAGGTAAGTCCATAACCTATGGCTAGGAATATTATTCATTTCTATTTTGGGCATTCTAGCTATAAAAATGTCTATGGTTCTAGATCCATTTAAAAAAACATGTTTCCCAACATTTCAACCTAAATATGATGGACTAATGGTGAGTGAAGTGAGTGTTAAAAGTGGGAGGTCTTAGGGTCCATTCCTAGGATGATCATTCTTTAGCTCATTCCCACACTAAGATACGATTAGTTATTCATGAAAAATATTTGATGTAATGGATTATTGGCTCATTGTTCAATATGACATAGGTTGGCATGTGGCTTGAAACATATGTTCAATGTGATGAGGTAAGCCTATAACCCATGGTTAAGAATACTATTCACTGCTAGTTTAGGCATCCTAGTTATAAAAATGTCTATGGTTCTTATTTCATTTTAAAAGACTCATTAGCCAACATTGAAAACCTGATGACGGTAGCCTAGTAGTGAGTGAGATTAGTGTTAGAAGTGGGAGGTCTTAGGGTCCATTCCTAGGAGGACCATTCTCTAGCATCATTCCCATAATAAGATATGGTGGGTTATTCATGAACAGTATCTAATGCAATAGATTATTGGCTCAATGTTCAATCTAAGTGGGATGATATAGGGCTTAAAACCTATGTTCAATATAATGAGGAAAGTCAACAAACCATGGCTAGGAACACTATTCACCATTGGTTTAGGCATTCTAATTATAAAAATGTCTACAATTCTAGATCTATTTTAAAAATAACATTACCCAATATTTTAACTCGACGATGATACCCTAACAATGAGTGAGCCAAGTTTTAGAAGTGAGATGTCTTAGGTTCCATTCTTGGGATGACCATTTTCTAGCATCATTACCACTTTAAGCTATGGTGGGTTATGTTGAGGTCAACATACCCCTTATTTCTAAAAATTGGGGACCCATGTGTTGAATTTTATAATTAATACCTTGGTACTCAAAATTCACTTAATCAAAATGTATTTGGTACATTTTTTACGTTATTTTAATTTGAATATCATCCACCCCTTAGTTTGATTCATCTTGTTTATTCATGATTTTGCTTTAGCTTTGCCTAATATTACTAACAGTGGATCTCTATGTTTCACATCATAGGTTTAATAGAGATCTCCCTAATGAGATCATACCTAGGTTTCATAATTCTATCTCGATTTGATTTTTTATTAGCCTTTGGTCTATTAAAAGTCAAGTTGAATCCATGCCCAAGCTTCCTTAAACCCTTGTTCATAAATCCTAGCACAAGTTTCTTTTAGACCCAAATTCAAAATTGGTGGGAATAATTTTATTAGGAGCATTTTAAATGGTCTATGGATTTAAGCCTAATATTTATATTAGGACTTGGTTGAGTTTTTCAACATGATCCATCCTTAATATAAAATATATTCATTTGGTCCCTTTCACTCCTCGAGCTCCTTTGTCCCCTTTCATTTTGATAGGGTCCAAAATTAATGTCTAGAGGGTCCTTTTTATTAAACTCCTAGCTTGGTTTGACTTTATTTCTAAATCTTAGTCTATACTCTTAGCCCTAAGGCCCCATTCACATTTATTAATCTAATTGAGACATTAGTCCTAAGACTTTTCCCTAAGTTTTATTTGTCTTGATCCCTCACTTAAGTCATGTGCTTCTCTATAGGATCTATGGCCCATATGCATTCAGGTAGAGATGATTAGATGACATGAGATGGACCCAGTGAGTCCAAAGCTTTATCCTATAGGAACTAATCAGAACCAATTAATAGGATCATGATAAAAGGTTCACACTTGCTTAGAATAAGCTAATTTAATGATGTGTAATAATTCAAAATTTCCAAAGGATTACTATGTTCCATGGGATTTAAATTTGATGTTCTCTCACCCATCGTTTGACATCCATAAAGCCATCATTGACATCTATAAAGTTGTCAAATTTAAACCCTAGTGATATATTACTTGAGCTTAATTTTTATGTTCTCACACCCATCATTTGATGTTCATGACGTCATCATTGACGTTTATGAAGTTGTCAAATTTAAACCTTGATGATATATTACCCAAGCTTAATTTTGAGATTCTCACACCCATTATTTTATATTCATGAGGCCATCATTGACATTTTCAAGACCATAAAAATTTAAACTTAGGGACCAATCCCACTTAGATAAATGAGCATGTTGTTTCCTTGATCATGTGTAGAAGTTTTATGCTTCATAGTAAGACTAGTTTTGGATTAATTACTAGTTATGTCTCGACTTAAAACTTGAATATACATGGGAATAATTATGAGTACCATAGTCTTAGCTTGCATATTATATAAGGTTGAATAGTGTATTTTTTAACATTAAACCAGACCTTAGTTCAAAACCTTATATTTAGTCTATGTATACATCCCCCCATGATATTGTGAAAGGTTTTATGAGTTTATTAATGAGGCTTGACAAAATACGAGACCCTACGATATGAAACCTAGATCAAATTATTTATCCCAAGGTTTGCCTCATTTTTAAGAATATGATAAAAACCTTAGGTCAAAAAACCTTAAGTTAGGTCCTCTTTCTATATTAGGTCCCCTACGCTATGACCCAAACTTAGCCTCAATACTTTTGCTTATGGATTATTTCATTTTTTTAACATGAAACAAAACCCTAGACAAAAGCATTTAACCTAAGTTCTTTACTTAATCTTGGGCTAACTTAAAGTTTATATATATTTCTAAGATTGATAGCTCATGTAGAATCAAACCAACATTATCAAGTAGAGAGAGATCACTATGGATTGTTAAGCAAAAGACTTGAAGTAATATGAGATTTCCATATGGCATATGCATGTTAACTATGAGATTGAAAAATTCATGAAGCTTAGGAAGCCCACAAGATTACCAAGTGACACAACCATCGGTATAAAGAATAACCAATGGCATGTGAGTAAAAAGATAAATATCAATGATTTGCATTGATCTGTATATATTTATTTGATGGATCAAGATCAAAGACAAATTTTAAAAGGAAGCGGTCAATTTTCAAAGCATTTATGAACCAAATTCCACAAAAAGGCCAATTGGATACCATGGATCTACCACATCAACTCCACCTAAGTAAAGGTAAACAAACCCAAGATTTTATGGTATTATAAAGGCAAAGGTATAAAGGTAGAAGTATTAATCAAATATTAGCACCAAGTTCACCTAAGTGTTAATAGTTGTCACCATTAAGCTTAAAAAGACTAGCAAAGAAGACTTAACACTTACAAGAGCCCTAATTTGATCCCAGTTTGATCATAAATGAGCTAAGAAGAATTCAATTACCATTTAAACAAGTGTAAATTATCCCTCAAGTTTATTTGAGATCATTGGTGAGCATCCATGGTAACTAAAAAGAAATAGAATAGAGAAGACACAAAGTGATACTTAACCTCAGACATGGACAAAAGAATATTTAAAGACATTGTATTAGATGTAGTAGCATTGAATGCCAGGGATAATAACTAACTAGTCTAAGTTCTTCTAGGAAATTGAAGAGTTGAAGGTAATCACCAAAGAGGATGAAAATATTACCATATCCCACTAGAGGAACTATGACATAGTCTTTATCTTTATGGCTGGTCTTTACCATGCAACATCAAAACCTGAGGTACTCATTATATCAATGTTATTGCTCCTATTTTAAGGATTGTAGACTTGATCAAGATATGATCATCCATGAACATAATTTAAATAAGGTTGTTTTTATTTCCCTTATGGCCTTTGATATATACTACAAGCTTCTCATCCCTCAAGTGGATTTACCCATAATTAAGCAATGGTCTAACTAAAATGACCTAAAAACTGCCCTAGTCCCATGACTACATTCAGGAACCCAATTATTTTTTGACCCCATTGGAAGAATCCCTATCACCCAATTTAGGTTAGGGATCATAATTATCATGAATAGTCTAAATAGACTATCTAGGGTCCTTTCTACCACTTATGTCAACAAACTATGGGTCCCTTACATATATTTCAAGGTTGAAAAAGGACTCACCCCTCCTATTAGAGAATTGATTAGTGTCTACCTAAAAAAAAAAATTATATTATAAATAATAGGATTAGTAACCACTTATTTATGATGTCCTACCTTTTGTATGCCTTATTGGCCACCAAAACCATCTCTAACGTAAAAAACTAGTCACTTGAGGGAAGATAGATAGTCTCCCATTATTATTATAAACTACACATATTCAAGTATAGAGACCACATAAAATTCATGTGTGATTATGTGTATCCATCCCTATTTGAGGCTATTATAGGGCTACCACTGATGAGGGTAAGTCCCTTGATCAAAAAGTATGTGGAGATTATTGGGGATCTTTGGCTATATCCTGATTACACTGTGATCAAAATAGAAGGAACCCTATGTCAGCCTCTCAAGTTACCAATATATGTACCCACCAAGATGGCCTAGCAAGAGATTACATACTAATTATTTCATGGAATTGATAGTGTATGAAAATATAAGAGGAAGGGGCTACTCCATCTTTTTCTTTTAATAATAAGTAAAATAATGTTATATAATTGGGATAATGTAGACACCATCTCCAAGCATAAGGACTCATTCAACTTATATATTGATGAGTTAAGGTAGTGGGACTCTTGAGATAATGTTGTGAATCATTTAAAGGCCAACAAAATAAACATGAAATATAAACATCAACTTGGCATCCATGACACCATCTATATCTGAACATCTTCATTTTTATAGGTCCTAAAAAGATTGAAGAAGCACAACATCAATCTCAAGGATAGGTTGAGAAGAGCTGAGAAACTAGCTGGTGAAATTTAGTATATGAATACTTTATAGTAATATTTGTTACTAAGACCATATACTAGGCCTCCTTTATAACAACTAGAGGAACCAATTGCATAAAGGCCAAAAGCACCAATTGACCAAGGTGTAGGAAAAGAAAAGCTTGAAGAAAGACCTGGTGAGGAGGCAACCACTTCTACCCATCTTGAGAAGCTAGAGTCTCTAATTGAATACATTAACATGATATAATTTCATCCTAGGGAGATAGTGAAAGATGCCTTAGAGGCACTGGCCAGTACTTATGGTTTAGATGAAGAGGAGGCTCAAAGAGAAGAACCTCAACCCAAGTTGAGGAAACATAAACAAAAATAGGGAAAGGGAAGGAGATAGCTATCCTTTAGGTTAGTCCATTTTGTGAGAAATTTGTCTAAAGGTTAGTCCATTTTAGAAATTTTAGTGTATTTTAAGAAACTTGGTATAAAGGATAACTATCCTTTACATTTTATACACTTGTAAGTTGAGGCAACTGTTTGACATGATTTCTTAAAGCCTATAAAATGAGCATTGTCATTTGTAAAAAATGGAGAGGGAGTTTTGAGCAACAAACTAGTGTAAAATTCAAAGCGATTAATATAAGCAGAGAATTCTAAGAAGATTGTCTCATGTTTGCTTGTGTGAATTGTTATTTAGTTTCTCTCTCAATTTTCTATTCTGGATCTCAAATTTAAATGGTTTTAAATAATTTTGGACGTGCATCTTTCATACAGGGTTGCTAATTTGTGTAAATGATATATTAGTTAAATGTCCTTAGGTTTAATTCATTTTATATGATCTACATAAGGATTTACATATGTTATTTGATTGTAATAGTAAATCTATAAAGTAAAGCTAGTTCTTACTTGTATTTCTTCATACTATCCTTAGATATTTTTCTAGTGTGGTAAGATTTGGGTGTATGATATTTCATGTTATACATTGGTTAAATGTATGTCTAGATGGAATTTAAACTTTGTCATGACATTTGAGGTAAAGATTAACAACTTGTTTTCTTTCTTCCCTATCCTTATCTTTTTCTCCTTTTTTAACCAAACCATTGTAGCTTAAAACCATTATGAATATTCATTTTAGAATAGTCTAAGATTAGGATTTGATCATAGCTCATTGATACTAGTATAGATTACTACATCTTATGCAAAGATTATTAAGGACCAAGGTGGCTCCCAACCACCAAGTTTTATAAATATTATGGAATAGTTTGTTTTCTCTACTTCTATTTCATCATAGGTGACCAGATCACCACAACCTACAACTCATTCTCTAAATTCTTCAAATTCTAAAATGAGAAGTTTTTTTAAATACTAAGAGCACCTATGATACATTTATAGGCATCAATAGGTTATTTATGAAAAGTATCTAATGTAATGGAATATAGACTCAGTGTTCAATGTGAAATGGGTCAACATGTGGCTTGAAACTAGTGTTCAATACAATGAGGCAAGTCCACAAACCATGGATAAGAATACTATTCACCATTGGTTTTGACATTTCAATCATAAAATATTTGCAGTTCTGGTTTCGTTTAAACAATCCTATCACTCAAAAATTTTTTCTAATGAAATGTGGGTGAGTTGGTTAAGTGGTTTGGTTGTTTCAAATCCCACCCAGCTTAAAGTCTATGGAAAGGCATATAAGGCCAGTTATGGCCATTAGTTTTATTGTCAAGACTGTTGGTTATTTTTGAGGTCGGTGGTGGCTGTTATTAGTAATAGTTGGTTTACATTTGATGATATATAGTATAAAGGTGGTACTCACATTGTTGATAAATTAATGGGGATATAAGCCCCCAATTATGTCCCAGACTAGTCCACACTCGACTCAAAATCCATCATCAAGCAAAATAAAGGCATCATTATTTATATAGACTAATTATGCAAACTAGTAACTATTAGGTTTTCAAAAAAATCTATATCTAAAGAAGAGAGATAAGTTATCAATATTTTAGATTTTTATATAAAATTTAAATAATTATTTGAATAATTATTTATAATGAGTAAACTTATAAATTTAATGGCTGTTAAATTCTCAAAAGCTTTATACTAAATTTTTTTTATCAAATCTCTGTTTTCATACTAATTTTATGATGTCTTCTACTTTTAAGCCTACTAATAATAGGAGTCATAATATTTAATAATAATAATTATAATCATAATATATAATCCTAAATTATTACACTATATTATTTATATAATTTTACTAATATATATATATATATATATATATATATATATATATATATATTACACAATATATTAATTTATATATACCAAGCTATATTTATTTATGTGAATATAAAATATAAATAGATGTATATAATTTATTATTTAACTATTTCATATAATATGATGACCCATTAATTTAAAAGACCTATTTATATTTATCATAAATTATATATACTATTTAATATATGTAAATACTAAATATTTATTTTAATACATAATATATTTATTTATATACATATGTATATATATTCATTTATATATACTTATAATATAAACATGTACACAATTGAGAATTTATGCATTTGATATAATATATTGACCCATGGCTTTAAATAACTTATATATATTTCTTAATGTACAAATATTATTATCAATTTTATATTTTCTAGGCCCACTACATAATATTATTTAGCATCTACTATCCTAAGTTATTATAGTAAATTATTCATATCATTTAAACTACGTAAATAATAAATACATAATATATATAAAATTGATTTTTTAAGCATATAATATAACACATTTACGCATTACTTTAAATAACCTATTTATATTTGTTAATGCATAAATATTATTATCAATTTTTTATTTTCTAGTCTATACATAATATTATTTAACATTTATTATCTTAAATTTTTTGAAAATGAGATAGAAAAATGATGTTGTGTTTTGATTAGATATTTTTAAATTTGAAATTTAAGTAGGAGATTGATGCTTCATTATATTTCAAAATGATTTTTTATTTCTCTCAAACCTTTCTAAAAAATATTTGAAATAAACTATATATTTTTAATTCATATCTTTATTCATAATTTATTTTTATGTCTTAATTTTTTTTAAATGTTGTGTGTAAAAATATTTTAAAATATTAAGTTAAATATTATTCATTTCAATATTATTTTTTATTAAATTACTATAAATTTAGTTCTATGCTTAATTAAAATATATAGACCAAATATTATAAATATAATAGAAACCTTAATATCTATTATTATAAAATCAAATATAAAATAGAAATGAAAACCCAAAATATATTATATAGGTTTAATGATGGAATAATAATATAATTATATATCATATTTTAATTAATTAAATAATTCAATAGTCATTATAATTATTCTACACTTGAATATTATAATATATTGTTATTGAGTAAACCTATAAATAAAATTATTAAATAGGATTATTTACATTACATCTTTATTTACATTTACTAAAAATTGCATCTAATAATGAATATGTAATGAAAAAATATTAGGAAATTAGAAATGAATTTTATTTATGATTAGTTAAATATATTTTTATATAATTTCTATCCACCAATTTCTTTATTTCAATGAACATTTTCATCCGTGCATTATATATTTTTATTTACATTTTACAAACAATTACTTCTATCGAAGTCTAGCTAAAATATGAATTAATGCATTGTATCAAATGAAATATGTTTGGAACCTCATGTCCATTAGGTTCTTAGTATATATGTATGTATGTAAATGGATGTGTATATATGCATGCATGTATGTATGCGATGTATTTTTATTACTTTTAATGAAAACAAATTCATTAGTTTGATTTGCCTCATCTCCCTTGGTGGTGTTTTATATAATCTCAAGCTAATTTTTCTCTCCATCAAAACATTGTCAAAGTCTCAATCATTTATCACTATTAGAGAGATTTAATAATGTTTAAATGGATCTTGAGTTCATAATGATTTATATTAAGCAAAATGCCTTAGTCAATTTTCGATAAAGCTTAACATCTTGATGGGGATCTATAGTCATTAGATCATCCTCAATCAAATGATGTAAGATATTTTAATAAAGGAAAATGATATTATGTGTTGAAAATAATTACATCATGGATATTTAGGGGAAATCCTCACACCATCAAATGTTCTTGTGTGGAAATGTCTATACTCAAGCCTAAAGTTACACAAAATGGGGGCCACAAAAGGAATTGAATAATTAAAAGAGCTACATGGTAGTCATGAACTATTTTGAAAGACTAAAGTTGATGCCATAATCCAAAACAACTCATACTATTAGATTATCTTCCCAACACTAATCTCAATCCATCTAATCTAAAAGCTAAGATCTTGCAAAAAAATTAAGTTAAAACTATGGAGGATAAAATATTAAAGCTTGCAAAAAAGTAGATTGTGTGTAAATAAATAGATAAGCTATTATATTTGTATTTGAATTGTATCTTTGTATATAAATTAGATACTAATTTATATAGCATCAAAGGATAAATTAGGCCTTTATCTCAAAAATAGGTGAGGTTCATGATGGATATAAAATTTTCAAGAAAGTCTTGTGCATAGTTATTAAATTAAAACAAGTATGCAGGTAGACCTTGAGCAAAAAACCAAGCCATGTTTGGAAATTATGAAAAGAGATGAGTTATTTTAATCATAATCCATAAATTAATGATGGATATAAAATATTAAAAATAAAGAAACATGAAAAAATGTGCATGACAAAGGTCTTTCATACATTTGAGTTGGTTCTCTAAGAATTAATTTTTTCTCGCTCTCTTATTTCTTACTCATTTAATAAAAGGGAAAAAATTTATCCTTGTTTCATGTGGATTATTTGGAATAAATAAGTCCATGTTTTCTTACAAATTAGATCTAAATCTTTTGTTATTTGTATGAAAGATTTTATTTAATCCTTTCATTGTGATAGTATGAAATCTATGTGAGTTTCCTAAAATTGATGAAGGTAGTCATGAAAATAAATGAACATCCTTATAATTTTGTTTTATTGCTTATAATCCCATTCCCATATATGAATTAAATTTCACCTCTTTTATTCTTTTTATTTGCATCATATTTATTTTTATATAAATAATTTACTACAAAACTAAAGGATAATCACAACAATAGATAAAAATATGAATGAAATAAGAGAAAAATAATGAAGAATATGACTAAGCCATGTAGAGGGGGAAATCTCCACAACCTTAAAATAAGAATAAAGTTTGTGATATGATGATGAAATACTAATTAATACCACCTATATATACCCTAATAGTGCTATGGAAACACCCTAGGCTAAACTACCACAAATATTAAGGTAAATACATGTTTATATGACTTAATTAAAGGTTATGCTAACCATAAGTTGGCCATATATATCTCAATACATGCTATAAGATAAAAGTGTAACACTCCCCTCTTAAAAAACTATTGTCCTCGATTGATATAGTATGAATTATTTATTCTTAGATGTCACATTATCTCTTGGTAGGTTATTACACTTGATAAGAGACTTGGTGATTGCCTTGATATGAATCTTATTTAATCGAGTTAGGATACTATCTTCTAGTTACAATATTATCCTTATTCATTAAGCTTTAAGGACTATTTTAGATAATATGGACTTATCAACAGTTTAAATTTTTGAAAACTATCAAAAATAAATTGGACTATATCAAGATTAAATTGGAATGTATCGATATTATGTTGGATTTATTACAAATAAATCACATAAATCTAATGTATTTGTAATAATTTCAAATTATTTAAAATGATCTAAAATAATTAGTAGTTGAAAACTATCATAAATAATTGGACTTAATAAAAAATTACTTGGACATACTACAAATAAATCACATCTATTTGATATATTTGTAATAAGTTAAAATTATTTAAAATAATCCAAAATAGTTAAAAACTAGTTGAACTTATTACAAATAAATCACATTTATCTAAATGTGCAAAATAATGAGAAGGCCCATGGTCTTTATAATATCTTCAATTAAATTTATATGGTCATTCAAACTAGCTCACAGATCATGCCTTTATAGATAATAATCTTGGGTGGTTTATTTCTAAAGGAAAAAAAATCATGTGATTTAAATCACCTGAGATGACTAGGATTCCATGTGTCAATAGTTGATTGGATAATGAACTCTCTGTTTAATCTAAATCAAGTGATGTCCCCATAACCATCAAAGTTTATCTTATATTTGTGTACATGTCATGTTTTGATCATGGGCATTCTATTATTATATTATTAATATAATATCCCACATAGTTGAGTTATTGAGATTATGATGTGTGTTTCAATCTCATGTGCTCGCACTATTCAAGACTTTTGTTTGGACTAGTCATCCTTCCACATAGCTGAGTCATCAAGATTATGCCATGTGGTACAATCTTGGGTGCTTGTATGAAGTGTAATTTGAAAAATTGAAAAGTTAAATACCATTTACTAATACACAAACGTTGAAGAATAAATATTGATGCACAAGTGGGACATTTCAAGCCATAAACCTCAAAGACCTTTTCACAAACATGGGAATGCCAAAGTGTATTTTTTAATGCACAAAATAAGAAGTTTAAATTATGATGTGAAAATTACAAAGACCATTTTTTGAAGAATGAAAAATGTGAAGTTTAATTTGAAAAACTGAAAAGATGAAGAGGTTTTCTTAATTCACAAAATGTGATCTGGCTATTTGGAATACACAAAATCTAAAGACCATTTTGATTCACAAAAATACAAAGTAGACATTTAAATAGTAAAATTCCATTAAATATATGTATAATTACCAAAATACTAAATTATCATAGTCGAATATATATAACTCAAAGGCTAAAGTTCATGTCTAAGACCCAAAATGCGAAGAGCCATTAGAAATAAATACAACAATAAAACAATATACATTAAAAAAAGGACTAAATTTTGAAAAAAAAATCATATTTATCAATCCAAAATTAAGGATTCACCATTTAAAAAATTTCAATCCTTTTATCACTAATTTTGATAGTGCTTAGTGGGATGATGCATTCAAATAGTCTATTACAATGCTTTTCAAAAAATTAGTCAGAACAAGTGTATGACCTCTCCAAATTTTATTTGGTTTCTAAGAATAGATGATACTATATATGAGTATGGATGGTAAAAATGTGTCAGTTGGGTTTAGCTTTCATTTATTGTCCAAGTATCCTAAATAATTTTTTTCTTCTTCATCATCTTTTTTTCCTACATGAACTAGGATGAACCAAGCTACATTGACCATTCATTCTATATATCCATTTATTTGTAGTATCTCAATATTGATTTTAGCTCTAGAAACCCATACTATGTAGTATAATCCTATACAATCATTAGGTCTGAAAAATAACATATCTTTGATTTACACTTCTTGAGCTAGATCAAATGCAAATTTGGTTCTTTTGCTTCTTGGACCAACATATGTATCTATAGATGTCACTCCAAAATCAAGGGTCCTATCATGAACCATTTTATTTAAATATTTATTAGGGGTATGATGTGGTGAGTTATAATAAAAAATCTCTTGTAAATTTAACTTCATAAGGGAACATGTCTTTTTTCATTATGTCACAAATATTTTGGAAGTAATATGCTAGATCCTTCCACTTACTATTTATGATCAAACCAAATTCATTGAATTGCTATACATACTTAGTCAAGTTATATTTATTTTATTTTTCACTCTTTTTCTAATTTTATCTGAGACTTTTGTAATAATGGAATATTGAGACATTTCTCTATTTTTCAAGTTTTTGATATATATTTTGTCAAATTACCTTCTGAAACATGTGGCTCACCATTTTATTTTTTCCCTCATAATGTAATCAGGGGGACCAATTTCTATATCTCATAGAGTTTTTGAAACATATAATGGGTTGTCCTTACTCCATGCATAGAAGAAAGTAATTAAATTTTATCAAGCCTACTATTTCATTTCTTCCCTTGAGCTGGTAACTATTAACATAGTCTTTGAAATCCACTACCTCTTCAATCAAATATGGCTTAAAGTTTATTGTATTTTCACACCTCTTATAACTATCCATCATCTCTACCACATTCCATACATCTTTCCTCTTTATACATTCAAACAAGTTTCCAAATGTGTCATCAAGGTCCTCATTTGTATGTATTATAGGGAGAAATCTGACCTTAAAATCAAAGAAAACACCTTTTTAGACAAGGAGAGATAAATATTGCAACACATACCTATATAAAAACATACTTTTGTGAATTTTTTAATGTAATATTAGTTCCATATAAGGTTCTACATTTTAAAAATAAAATTATGGATGGAAGTACCTATTCTTATTGTCCCCACAACAGTTGTCTAGTTGAAGGTATAGCCTAGAAGGAAGTTTTTTGAAAGCACCAATTGATTGTGCTTCTTCTTTGTATTTATTACATTCAAGGTAACAATTGTCAGACAAAAGTGCATCATATAATGAATATTTTGAAGATCCAGGTTTATATATTAAAGATCCATAAGTATCTAGAATTTTTATTTCCATATTCTTGAAACACTTATTCAATGAGGTGATAGTAAATTTAAACCCTCCAAGAGTGTATGATAAAAAAATTCCCATATCTTCCTGCACCTTGACCATGTGTTAGAATCCCTACTATTGGCAACTATAATATTATATCGGTAACTGCTTTACTTTTTGTCACCATCCTCAGTACAATTTTTTTTGATGTTCCACCTTATCATGAATGACACTGAGGCATTCTTCAGGGTATTACCGTGACATTCATTTGTGTGTAATACTTTTGTCTTGTAGAAAGTATCTAATTTGAGTGCATCATGAATCCTTGATCGATACAATCTTCTTAATCTCTAGAGAGGGATTTAGAGCATTGCTATTGAGTCAACAAGATGCATGTTTTGCACCTAATGAATTCATCATACATGGCAATGATCACATCATAAAAAGTAATTCTCCACATGTTATTAAATTTTGGCTAGGATATTGGCTCATATTCCATATTTGCTAGTTATGCATTGATGTGGTGCATCATAAATTCTTAAGTAAAAGATTATATAAGATGTCAAACATTTTATCATGATCCATCTATATCTACTTGGCATGTTATTAATGGAGAAACATCTACAAAATAATCCACCAATTGGTCTAATAAATCTTTAGTTTCCATTGTCTTCTTTTATGGATTTTGTCAAAATCTCCCTGCATGGAATGTATTTCATTACCCATTTTTGTCATAGATTTGAATGTCAAAAAAGCTACTTCTCTTCAATCCAAATATTTTAATCCAAGATTCCAAACATATCTCTATACCCTAAAAATCAATGGTAGTTTTGTTTTTATTTTTCTTAAATAAACTAACAGAAAGGGCATCCAATACATGTTGCCTCCTATTTGTTTTGGTGGAATCAAGAAAATTTATCCTTGTAGATTTTAGAATATTAAATGATAATCCTAATTGAAAATATTTTTTGGTACAACATTAATCTAAATACATTGTTTAAATCTCACTATCTATGCTTTCATCAAACTCCTTTTGGTTGAGTGAAGTGTTTGGTTGAATTCTTTTTTATCCTAAGTACTTATAGACATGAGTTAATTTTTTTGGATGCTTTTTCACTAGAAGTGTCAGAAAAGGAGTGACTTAATTATCTCCTACATCCCAAATGTTTCTAATTTCTTTCTCCTTTGGTTTCATCTATGGTAAATTGATTTCTCTACAAGTCTCAATGTCCACTATTTTGTTAGAAGGCCATCTAGTGATAGATGTTTTAGTTACCTCTATAATAAAAGTCTCAAAATGTTATATAACTTTCCTTATTTAAATTTTCAATTCATTTTATAACATTGGGATAGGAATACAACCAAAAATCTCCCTTGGTTGTGCAAATTCAACATAACCAAAAGCAATTTTTCATCATTTGCAAGAGCTGTATATTTGTGCAACAAATGTACCCTTTTCCCAAGAATTTTTTTTTTAGGCTTTAAAATGTGGTAGGATCATTATTAGATTGAACAAATGAA
The DNA here is from genome assembly GCA_037957365.1 of Torreya grandis. Classification (NCBI taxonomy): domain Eukaryota; kingdom Viridiplantae; phylum Streptophyta; class Pinopsida; order Cupressales; family Taxaceae; genus Torreya; species Torreya grandis. The sequence goes on from JARHVA010000104.1 coordinate 8,126,877, forward strand.
TACAAGTAAGGGATTAATTTTTTCAATGATTGTATATGCATAACTAAACTGAAATTATTTTATCTTTTTTCCATGTCATTGTCTATATAAAATATGTCTATGACATGTTTCACCATTATTATGCTTCATATAGTAAAATTATCAACTACATCCCCTAAATTATCCACAAAAGATACAAGACATGGAAGGGGTAGAGTCATATCCAAATATTTAGTCACATTAACACTTACAAATTCAATAGGTATTTCCTCATTGTGGCATGTGGAAGTGAGATTTATGGGTTCCATAGATTCAACATTTGGACCTTACACTTTGTGTATTGTTCCTTCACCAATGATCTTACAATTATTTATGAGAGAAACATAGTCTCCACATTGGAAAACCATTAACGTATGATTTTTTAGCTTGACCATTTGCAAAAGACATGAGAAGTGTTTTTAATCATGTTATTTATAAAATTAGTCCAATTTATACATGTATGTAGGAGATAAAGATATATTTATACCACAACATAAGCATGCAGATATGTTAAAACCTAAATATGTTAAAAAGGTAATGTATAACATTTTTTCTAATGACATGGTTTATGTCAATCCAAAAAAAATAGATTTTAATATCATATACTACATACTTTAAATCTCATTTAATCCTACTTTGAAGGTATCTCCTAGGAGATAAATTTCAAACATGCATATGAGTGGAATAGTCACATAGATAAAAATAGATAATTAAGTAAATATTCAACCATGTATTTTATTAGCATACAAAATGATATTGAGCAATGGGTGTTTTGAGAAAAATTATGGAAAATGATTAGCTTCTTATATTTTTGGATCTTGTATGTGATTTGAAACTCTGTTGTGGACCCAAAAGTTTGAAGGCATCTCTTAGGAAATACCTTTTAAACATGCATATGGGTACCATTGAAGGTTTGAAGGTAGTACTAGGTGATACCTTGAAGGGCCTTGTAATACCTTCAAGGGTACCCATGGAATTAAGATTAAGAATTAATTTTTCAATAGTCAAGGACATGTGGCATGCACCCACAAACCCATGACATTTTAACACTTGAAAAATATTTCATGTTCATCAAGTGAATGACTATCCATGATTATGCCAAGTGTCTCCATCCCATTTACCTAAAAATTGATAGATTAAACTTAACTTACAAAATCCTTGGGTAAGTAGACAAGTGATATCATGCTAAATGTCATCATCCTAATCATCTAAAGACTAACTCAAGAAAGGCATTGTAAAAAATCTCTCAGACAAGTGACTCAATGTGATCCTACAAAGTGGCACCATCCTGTGAGTCCAATGTAATCAAAGTGTAACCATCTTGTGAGTCTAACATGATCAAAGTATCACCATATCATGAGTCCAAAATGATCAAAGTGTCACCATCCCATGAGTTGGGTGAAATTCAAATAAAATAAATAAAATCAAGATATCAAAGCTATTGACACCATTAATTCACATGAATTGAATAGCCTTACAAGTAATTCCAATGAATCCAAAGGTAATATATGAAATTTTTAGATCCAATTATAATCATATTACCATAGAATTAATAAATTGCAAACCTAAGTTTGAATCCTCATGAAACAAAAGTTTCATAGCTACATAATCATGGCCTCCTAATCTCAAAGTTCACCTCTTCCATCTACGTATTTAAGTATAGGAACATCATAATATATTGACATAGTGTTTGATGAAATTGCCATCAAACATAATTTTAAGAACTCATATTCTATTTGGGAAGAAGTTGACAAGGCTAAACCTTGCATTCTGGAGGACCAACTCTCTACATTCTCATGAAGGTACCAGGATGATGTGTTGGTAATCAAGATAGTGGATCTACATAACACCATAGCTAAACTTGAGGTAATGCCCTTAAATAACTTATTATTTGATTTACTTACAAATGGTAAAATTTATATAAAAATCTTGCACTTTTGATAAAATAGCACACCAATGGCCCACCTTAATGGTAGAGCATTTAAAAGGTACTATAGGCTACTTACCCCTGAGATGAAATACAACCAAACTCTAGTGAATACTAGATACATTCCAATAACATATCCACCAAGCTACAAAAATATACCCATGACCCTGGTACTTTTTCAATCAAAGGCCTTATATATGCTATCCCAATAGCCACTTTTTGACTTGGAGTCAGAATTTCCATGGCCCTATTAAATAGGATCTATGGTTTCCCTAGAATGACTTATGTGAATGAATTATGGATTCCCATACTTGACATTATTATCAACTCCAAAAGGATAATTTACATAGGGTAAATCATGAATTCCAACATCATCAACATAAAAACCAATATGAATAACTCCCTAGATCATAAGTTCTATATGATGTCCTACATGGTGAACACTATAACCAAAACCATCCATCCATCTTTAGATGAGCCTTGAGAACCTTCTAAATAGTACCCTATGAGAATGATATGTGAAAGGTTTAAAATCCTCCACATTCATATATTTATGAGGAACATGACCAAGATTGACCTTATACCCAATGGTTTACTAGGCCATATATGGTAAAGATATGACTAGGCTCTTAGATCAAATTAGGAAGAGCATAGGCAAGATGGGAGATTATTAGCTCTATCTAGACTGCACCATAATTAGGATAAAGGGAACTAGAGACTACCTTATGTAGCTACCCAAGTTTGTCCCAAAAAATGTTGTAGAATAAGAAATTACTACCCAATTAAATAACTCAGTGGATGTTCAACTAAAAAATAAGAGCTAGGGAGATATGCACCTAACTCCCCTTAGTACTGGCAAGATTAAATACACCAAATGGTAACACTTCCAACTAGTGGGAAAAAATTAAACCCATTATGATTTCAAGTGGGCACCCTACAAAGAATGAGACCCCAGGGAGAATGTGAGGAAACACCTAAAGAGACTCAAAAGAAGGGTAAAGATCAACTATGGGCACATCTACACTTGGCATGATGGGGTGTTTATGAATGCCCTAAATGAAACAAAGGTCCATACTAAGATGAATAAGGTCACCATGTCAATGGTGGTGACTAGGCACATAGAGTATAATACTAAAACCACCAAAGAATAGGCCAAGAATATTGAAAATTAGCACTGGGTTTTGTATCCTCCCAAGGGAGCCCTTTCACAAATGAGAACACAAGAGTAAGTACCCCCTTAGGAATCTCCTCATGCCTTACCACCCTCCATTGACACTGTATCAACTACTATAGTGTTAATGATTGTTTCTCCACCCTTTGTAACAAAAGGCACTATAAATGCCATGAGTATTGGTAGAGTTTTCCTTATGTTATTTTTTATTCCACTCACCACAAATTAAGAAGTTTGTCTTCCTTCCTTCCTCTCCTTAGTCAATTCTCCTCTTCCACATTCACCTCTAATTCACACAACATCTACCACTATGGGGAATGATGGATCCTTCTCTATGCTTCCCTTTACTCCACTCAACACAGTGTAGAAATTTCCTCTTCCTTCCTTCCTTCCTTACCTTAGCTACTAGTTTACATCCATCTAGTTTCCCCTCATCTCCACCCAATATCACACTTGTTCCATTAGTTGCTACTCCACTTCCCTCCATACAAACTTTCACCCCCACCATGGAGCCTATTTAATATAAAAGCAAACCCAAGACTCCTCTAACATCATCATGGAATGTACCTATCCAAAAGTCACCTAATGAGGGATCAAGGGGATTCTTGAAGGGAAGTAAGGGTTCTAGAATAATATAACCCATAGAGGTATTGGATAGTGATGAGGAACTAAAGAAATTTCCCTCATGAGAAGGTGAATCTGAGACATCACTCTCAGTATCTATCAGTGATACTATTAAGAGTGATCTTAGACGAGGCCCATTTAGGGGTATACAAATTTTGGGGACTAGTTTAGTTTCCATTGAGATACTTCCAAAAGAGGGAGACACTAAGGATGAAGCAGATTTGAGACCCCTAGATTTTATAAGTGGATAATCAATGAGAGTGTCTCTGGGTTATTCATCTTAGTAGACAATAATGAAAACTACCATAATAGTTCCCAAAGTTTCATCTATACAACATTTAATCACCTTAGCCCACTATTATTTATCATCAGCGTATATAATTTCTACTATAGTGGTAACTAATATTTTCACTCCCTCTCATTTAAATTCTTTAAATGAGATTTAGGTTAGTCCACTCCATAATCTACCTACTACCACTACTGTTGGTATTAAATTTGCCTCAGCCACTAAGTACATACAAAATTTCTTCATTACTCCCTCTACATACTTCTACTTCAGCACAACTAACCCTCCCCAACCACAAAAAATGAGTCCATTTGAGAGCCTAGTCTCAGCCTCCATTTTTGATTCACTTGTTTCCCCATATCAACCATCCACCCAAATGGGGATGCCATTAACCCAGCCTACCCACACCTATAATGTTGTGGTGACCACCCAAAAGGAGTTGGAAAAGGGCAAGTTGGTTTTAGATCCAATGCCCAATTAAAAGATCACTAGTTGGAGGTGGACAATCCCACCTTTCCCATAGATAGGACCATATTCCCCTAAGATGAGGATCCCTTAGGGAAAGACTCAATCTGCTACTCTAATATATCCTACAAGAGCCATTAAGCAATCAATAACCTTAAACATACCAAAATGGCTACAAACACTAAAACAAGTAGAAGAGGGTAGGGGAAACTTGGTAGTCATTGAGAAACTAGTGGTCAAGTTCCATTTTGATAAGGAGATGAAGACCATGAGGAGGGTCAAAAGGAATACCCTCATTATAGATGGGTAGGAGGTGGAATTAGAACAAAGGGAAGATACCTTATCTCTATACAAAATGATAAAAGTATATCCCTTTGATGTGATCTCTCTACCCTAAGAGGACCCCTATACCTATATGGATTCCATAGGGGGTGATCAAGGAAATGTTAAAAGGATATGATCAATCCATTGAATAATTATAAGGAAGAACAACCATACAACCCCCGATGAACATCATTGACAATGTATAGGGTGTGGCCAAGGAGCTATATAGTATCATCTAATTAATCAGAGCTACAAAAGGGGAGTTACATCCTTGATGGGGAGATGTATATCCATAGGTAGAGAAGATGAAGAAAATAGAGGATAAACTACATTTTTTGAGTGAATTAGTTAGGAACAAATATTATGCCCATTTGAACTTGATATCATCCCCTGATGCTACTAGGTGTAGAACTACATAGCTACCAATAGAGATGCATTGCTTGAATGACACCAAGACATGAAGTCTTTGGTCCTATAGTTGAATAATTAGGTGAGGTAAACTATGTCAATTTTTGGAGAAAGAAGGATTAATAATGTAATCACTCCACATAAATATTTGGTACATGAATCCATTTTTTGAAGACCTCTGTATAGCTACCAATAGTTTTAGAGCAGAAGTTGAGGGAACTATCTATAGAAAAATCAATGAAGTGAAAAAAATAGTGAGTTTTGATATAATAAGGGTTCTTAGTATAGAAACCCTTTACATAAATCTTGGGGTATCACTATAGATACATAAAAAGTTGATGGATAAGATTCATTAACTTTTCAAAAGACCTATGTTGGACTTTAAGGAAGTTAAAATTGACTTCTAGGATAGCCATGTTCTCTACCTCCAATTTCAAATGATCAATAAGGCCATGACATCCATGGTCACCCCACCAACAATTCTAGTTGTAACTTTTGCTCCAACTATGACTCATATTCTATTTACAATGGTCCCCTTAATGACATGCCATACTATGACAATGAATTTAGCTATAGTGGCAAGGATTTCATTTTCAACTACAACAACTACAATAGTCACCAATGCACAAGTGCCACCACTTATAGCTACCACCTCATAGGCAACCCCTCTGATAACTGCAAGCCTTGTTTGGGACTCTTTCCTATTGTAACTTTTTTTTCTCTAACAAGATGTTGAGGGTTACTTCAAATTTTTTTGATAAATGAGGATGGCCCCATACCAAGCCTATAAATTTTTTATTACCCTACCTAATCATAGAGGATAAATTTTGACATCAAATATAGATTAAAAAATCCTTTGGGTTGCTCTACATTTTTACGTTGTATTGTGGTCTCTTCCATTTCTTGTCATTGATCCAGTATCTTAGATGTTTGATATATGAAATAAAAATTTTTAAAGTTATATTGTGATTTAATAAAGTTATGTTAATGAATAATATGTCATAGAAGTTCTAGTTGATATATCTTAGTGACTATTTACGGATTAATATCTTGTTAAGATAATTTAAAATTTGGGAGATACCTTGAAGTGCATTGTAATACCTTCAAGGGTACCCATTTTCATGTTTAAAAGGTATTGCCTAAGAGATTCCTTCAAGATAACCTTGAAGGTAATAAAACACACTTCAAGGTTTATCTTAGGATATACATTGAATGTGCATACGACTGGAAATTTCTTTCAAGGTATCTCTTAGGAGATACCAGTACCTTCAAGGGGTTTCCTAGTATCTACCTTAAACATGTAAATGATTAGAATTTTATTTAAAAGTATTTCCCAAGAGATACCTTTAAGGGACTTGTAATACCTTCAAGGGTAACCTTATGCATGTTTAAAATGTCTCTCCTAAGAGATACTTTTAATGTACCCTTGAACGTGATATAATTCCCTTTAAGGTATCTTCTAAGAGATACCATTAAGGGTCTTGTAGCACCCTCAAGGGTTCTCCTAGTAAATACCTTGAACATGTACATGATCAGAATTCTAATTTAAGGTATCTCTTAGGGGATACCTTGAAGAGCCTTTTAATACCCTCAATGTTGATTGCAAATGTTATTGGAATGTATTTGATATAATCATGGCATGTAAGGGACACTTGAGTTATGGATATATGAGTGAATATGTAGAGATATTTAGAAATAATAAACAAAAAACCTTTTAAAGTGTATATGCATTTTGTATTCATCAATGGTGAATTGATTATTTTAATAATTATTTGTACACTAATTCACAAGGCATGTCATGATTGCAACTTATGATCTAAATAATTTAGTCCAGAATAGGTAGTGTTATTATATGATAGTAGGTTTAAATCATTTTTAGGGAAGATGTGCACTAGATGGAAAAAACCCTACATTATTTAGGAAGTCTCATAATAAGGTACCATTATGCTAAAATATTTTTAGGGAACCATATTTCTAGGATGTATAAATGGTTTTAAGCTTAAACCTTATTACCTTTAATCTCAAATTGTAACATCTAAGAATAAAAAATGTTTAAAGACCAAATCCTTCAGATCAATGTTTGAAAAAAAAATTATATAGATCCTACAAATTTAAAGTTATGATATCAAAATATTCATAAACTTGTTCATTTTTAATTTAAAGATTTGGGAGACAAAAAGGTCAATATCAAATCCAAAATATTAAAGATGAGGAAGATAATTCATGTGCAGGAAATCAATACATTTAAAGAGGTTGGTAAGACTAAATTGGACATCAACAGACATAAAATGAAGGGGATGAATAATACCAAAACATTATAAACTTTGGTGAACAATAGTATTATACTATCTAATCTCAATATACTCCCATGCAAAAAAATTGAGACCTTGATTTTAGTAAAATAAAGTAATCAAACAACACAAATTATAGGTTTAGTCATGGATAGGAGCAAGTTTTTAATCCCACTCATAGATGCATATAAGGTAGAAATGGGGATTGGTATATATCTTAAACAAACCAAAATCAATGATTTGTATCCCTTTAAATTTGTGAAAATGGTTGAAGTTCCTCTCTTCACCCCATCAACACAACCAGATGCATAAGAAGAAGCTCTTACACTTCAACATTCACTTCAAGGTTTTGATGCAAAAAGGCTAATCAAGTTACCTACATTAAGGCAACTAGATTAGTTCATGCATACCTTGTTAATAATATACAACTAATGGGTATTCATTTATCCCAAGATATCATCATCTAGATCAATGCACAAACTATGGTCAGAGCCATAGGCCTCCCAAATCATGGAAAATTCTTATTTCCATACAAGTCCACTGCACTATCAATTCATTCATTTTTTTAGGAGAAGTTTCCCAATAAGGTAGGTAGAGGAACCCCAATCGACTCCATTGAGGACATTATAATGTTTATTATGGTAGAGTGTATTACAAAGAGGTTTTGGTAGATAATGAAGCAGACCAAGTAGGCAATAAAAGGAGTAATTGACATTATATATCACATGATACACCTAAATGATAAATTTAGTTGGCTTGAGTTTCTTGCATCCAAGCTTACCACTAATATTGATAACGTACTTTCAGGTAGCTCTCAAAAATTACAATATTAGTTTTTGGTTTTGTTGTTATGCTTAACCTAATGAAAGTCCCTACTAGGCCAAGTTAATGTTACTACAGACTTTTATCCTACTATTGCCTTTGTAGGTGTCACTTGAATTAAGATAGGGAAATATTACGAGAAACTAGGGTGGTTTAACACATGGTGGATTAAGGATATAGCTTTGATCAAGTGACACCCTTAAATTACATAAGATATCATGTAATATTTAGGGGATCATGCATTGGTAACCAATTTGTATAATGGTATTCAAATCAAGGTGCATGAGTTGGCCATGCCAACTACAACTTGAATGTCATTTTTCATCACAATGGTTAAAACACAAGCTGATGTATGGAGGTAGAAATCCCTTGTCATGAGGTTAGTACAACTTATTCAAATCATCCCTCCAGGTGCACAATAACATAGGCATGAGAAATAACAATTGTATCTAGCTACACAACCACAACCCTCACCATAATACTCCATGACTCCCCCACAAAATGAAAAAGGAAAACATAAGGGACTTGCATAGAGAGCCTCGCCACCACCATCTAGAAAGTGATCAAGGAATATCAATTCTTGGTTGGATAACCCACATGTGCCAAGGATAGATTTTGAGTGTGATCTCATAGTTTTGGGGGTTGATGAATATGAATTTATTCAATGCATGATAAAAAACATTGGCCAAGAGTTCAATGATAAGGAGGAGAAGGAGTTATTTTTTGGGAAAAAGTGGATATTTGTCAAGTGTAGAATAAGGTAAGTAGTGAGTTTTTGGTTGATATTATGTAACCCCATCCCTCTATTATTATGGATACTATAGGTCAAGAATAAGCTCATCATGAAATTTAAGTAAAAAATGTCCAAAAAGATCCAAAATTTAGTTTATCATCTATGTAGATTGTATATCTACCATAGCAAGGGACCCTGATATGGCCACTGATTCATAAATAACGTACTCATCATTAGGCTAGGCCTTCAACCATCATACAATAATGTATGGTATTTTTTGGAGAACCAATCATAACAAGTAGTACCCATTAGGTGAAGTCTAAAGGAATAAAGAGACACAATGATGCACTTTTCCCTCTAATCGAGTCAAGAAATATTTTGTGCACAGAGGTGTCGTTATCAAATATGAATCTTTAGAGCACTCACAATCTGATATGGAAATATATGGTGTATATATAATGGAGGTATATCTAGATACCAATGTGTGAGATCTAATAAAATAAATTAATGTTGTGTAGGATACCTTAAATCATGAGGAGGAGGCTAAAAAGAAAGAATAGAGGAAAAAGAGAAAAGTAGAGAAGAACAAAAGAAGAAATATGCCACAGAATAAGCAACTATATAGGAAGCCTAATACATGCAATAAGAATAAGATAAACAATGTGTCAAGGAGGAATAATAACAAAATAAATTTAAATAATCTAAGGTCAAGAAAAATAAGGTTGAAGAAGCTCAAGTTGAGAGAAAGAAAGACGAGGAAGTATAAGCCAAAAGGAAGGGAAGGGAACATAAAGATATAGTACACAAATATGAAAAGGTGAAAACTATGTAGAGATAAAAGTAAATAAAAAAATATGCATGAGAGAAAGATGTCAAAAAACAACACTAGAAGGATGAGTAATCTAAGTATGAGGTAGATGTGTAAGCTACCAAGGAAAATGCTAAGGTTATTTCCAAAGTTAAAGTAGAGGCTGACAACAAAGCAAAGGTTGAGGTAAATGCCAAGGCCAAAATTGTGACTAGAGCCAAGGCTAAAGAGGTAGCCAGAATTTACATTAAATATGTAGCCAAGGCTCAAGCCAAGGAAAAGGTAGAAGTAGAACACATGGAGGCACAAACTATGAAATAAAAGGAAGCTAAGGAAAAGGCAAAAGCAAAACATGTAGCATCATGTAAGGATGCAACATAATTAGGTTCACCAAAGGAGACTTCACTATCAAAGTCTCTCCCCTCTACCCAATGGTTTTGGGATGTCCCTACCACACCATCTTATCGTAACACTTTCTTTCTTCCATTGGCTTAATTTACACCATATCCTACCATAATCAGAATCACATCCACCATGCTTGCTTGCACTTCCATGTAGATGTCTTTGGATTTTTTGAAACTATGATTATCTATGTAAATTGAAGGAGTAGTTGTATTCCAAAAATCCATTGTGAAAAAGGATTCATAATTAAAACATATTATTTTTTGACTACATGAGGAGAAAGCATAAGCATAAAATCAAATTGCTAAAGCTAGGTAGCTCATCAATGCCACTTTTTTTAATCTATTTATGCATTTCCTTAGTGATAAAGTAATGTTTGAGGACAAATAACTCATTACATTGTTGATTTAGCTAATAGAGGATTAGGTGAGCACATATAAACTACACACCAAATGGTAGGTTATCTACACTAAAATGGAAATCATTTGCAAACTATTAGAGGAATATGTATAGGTCCTTGATACTAGTGTGTACCAAAATAAGTAAATAGTGCAAGGAATGATTTATTGGAGGTATCACCTTGACAAATCTTTGGATTATATGAAACTAGAGTTTGTAATGGTGGATAAAGCTAAATTTGTAATGAGTGATAGAATGACTACTGGAGAAACACTAAATGATGCATTTCAATATTTTTTAGATTCCAAGGATACCATGATGAAGAAGATCTAAGTTTGGAAAAATGAAACAATGTGAAACACATTTATGGTTATTAAAGACCAAAGGACTATAGATAGGTTAGATGACATTGTGTTAGATGTCTAACTTAAGTTATCAAATTCTAGAGACTTCCTTATCATTGTAGAAGAAGATGCACACAATTTGATGGTCATTCAAATTCCACTATGTATTTTTCTTACCATGGTATGGAAAGTATTTGATAATTTGAAAATGATTAAGTATGAACTCTCATAGGTTGAACTAGCTATTGCACATATCATAGATGAACCTAAGTTCATTCCATCATAAGATTTTCAAGAAATTTTTTAGAAGAGAAATTTGGATACAAAGGCATAGTCAAGGCATCCAAAACCTACATAGCTACCTGGCCAAACTTTGACACCACCTTGATAGTAGGTAAATGTATAGTTCAAGTTTTGTAGTTTAAGAAAAAAATTGCTTTGTAATATAGTAATAAGCATTTGGAGTGAGGCTAGGTTGGTTGAAAACCCCTAACCTAGATGGCTACCTAGTTAATCTATTTTATGGAAAATCACAAAGGGTGTTAGGTAAGTATTCTACTTATTTGAAAACCCAAAAGGGTGGCTACATAGTACACAGAGGGTTTAAATAAATAAATAAATAGTACTTAGAGAAATTACTACCACTTTTGTGAAAGGCTAATCTTTTCCATCTTTAGCTAAGATTAGAGTTCATATTTTGTCTTAGGATGAACCAATAATTTAAGTTTGGGAAAGTGTTGGACATGGATTAGGGCCTCATCAAATCACAATTTTATAATTGATGGACACATGTGTACAGGGTATCATTTTATGATCTATATGATAGTTTGGATGTCTTCAGCTTTATTAGCCAAGTGATAGATATAATAATGCCAAGACTCTTTTCTTTTTGTATGCCAAAAATATGTAATGTGAAGAGATAAAGCCATGTAAAAAGCTATATCTAGTACTCTAATGTAATAGAATATAGTTTTTATGTGTGATATATATTAATCGACTAGCTTTGTTATGGTTTTTATATGATTCTTTTATGTATGCCTAGTGTGTAGTGTTTATTTTTTTAATTTTATCTCGTTATATCTTGTATTATGTTGTTTATGTTACAAAATTCTTAATGTCATGTTAGTTTATATTTATATTTTCTACTTTGTATAAAATTGAAGATTCTATAAATTCACTCATGTTATTATGATTCTTTTTTGATTCCTACTATGTAAGTTATCCAAATAAATTTCATGTTTTGGAGAATTTCTAATAAACTCTAATAACATTCCTTCAACATGCACATAATTGGAATTTTCTTTCAAGGTATCTTCGTGGAGATACATTTAATGGATTTGTATTACCTTTTATTATACCCTAATTCATGTTTGAAAGTTATAAAGTATCTCATAGGAGATACTTTTAAACATGCATTAGGGTACCCTTGAGGGTACTGCAAGATCCTTCAAGATATCTTCTAAGATATACCTTGAAAGAGATTTTAGTACATTTAATAGGTATCCTAGTAGATACCTTGAAATTCATATGATTGAAATTATCTTTTAATATATCTCTTATGAGATACCTTGGAGGGCCTTGTAATAATTTTAATGGTACCTTTATGCATGTTTGAAAGGTATCTCTTAGGATATACCTTTAAGGTATCCATGAACGTACTACAATGACCTTCAAGGTATATTTTAGGAGATACCTTGGGGGGTCTAGTATTACCTTTAAGGGTTCTCTTAGTAGATAAATATACATTAAAGGGCCTTGTAATAACTTCAAGGATACCTTTATGCATGTTTGAAAGTTATCTCTTAGGAGATACCTTGGAGGGAATTTTAATAACTTCAAGGATACCTTTATGCATGTTTGAAAGATATCTCTTGGGAGATACCTTCAAGTTAGCCTTGAAGGTACTACAATGCCCTTCAATGTATCTTCTAGGAGATACTATGAAGGATCTTGTAGTACATTCAAGGGTTATCCTAATAGATAGATATACCTTTATGGGCCTTATAATACCATCAAGGATACCTTTATACATGTTTTAAAGGTATCTCTTAGGATATACCTTGAACATAGCCATGAAGCTACTACAATGCCCTTCTAGGTATTTTTTAGGAGATACCTTGAAAGTTTTTGTAGTATCTTCAAGGGTTCTCTTAGTATATACTATTGTACCCAACATCCCCCTTTTCTTCTTCAAGAAATGGGGACTCACTTTTAAATTTTGTCCTTGTTTAGTAAACCTTTCTTCTATTTCTTTTAGAAAAGTTTTAATCACATTGCTCCTTAGACTTTATTGTTAGAAGAAAAAAACATGGTATTATAAATTTTATGGACTAATTTTATAAATTCACATGATTGTACTTTTCTTTCAAGGTATCTCCTAGGAGATACCTCAGAGGGCCTTGGAATAACTTCCATGTTGATTCCAAAGGTCCTTACAAGGGTTTTGTTATAACCATGACACCTTTTTATTTAGAAAAAACCTTGATGTCAGCTCAAATTTAAGAGATACCTTCAAGGTATCCTTGAAGGTACTACAATTCCCTTTAAGGTATCTTCTAGGAGATACCTTGGAGACTCTTATAGTACCTTCAAGGGTTATTGTAGTAGATAAATATAACTTAGAGGGCCTTGTAATACCTTCAAAGATACCTTTATGCATGTTTGAATGGTATATCTTAAGATATACCTTAAAGGTAGCCTTTAAGGTACTATAATGCCCTTCAAGGTATATTATAGGAGATACCTTGAAGGGTCTTGTAGAACCTTCAAGGGTTCTCCTAGTATATACCTTGAATATGTACATGATTGGATTTTTTTTCAAAATATCTCCTAGGGGATTACCTTGAAGGGCCTTGTAGTACTTTCAAAGGGTGTCTTCATAGATACCTTAAACATGCACATGATTGAAAATTAATTTCAAGTTACTTCCTAAGAGATACCTTGAACATACACATGATTATAATTTTTTTTTGAGGTATCTCTTAAGAGATACATTGAACATACACATGATTGGAATTTTATTTTGAGGTATCTCCTAGGAGATACCTTAAAAATTCACATGATTGGAATTTTATTTCAAGGTATCTCCTAGGATATACTTTGAAGGGCCTTGGAATACCTTCCATGTTGATTGAAAATGTCTTTGCAAGGGAGTTGATATAATAGTGGCACCTTTTATTTGGAAAGAACCCTAAGGCCAACTTAATTTTAAGAGATACCTTCAAGGTAGCCTTGAAGCTACTATAATACCCTTTAATGTATCTTCTAAGATATACCTTGAAGGCTATTTTAGTACCTTAAATGGTTCTCCTAATAGATATAAATACCTTGGAGAGTCTTTTAATACCTTTAAGGATACCTTTATGCATGCTTGAAAGGTATCTCATAAGAGATACCTTCAAGGTAGACTTGAAGGTACTACAATGCCCTTTAAGGCATATTATATGAGATAACTTGAAGGGTCCTGTAATACCTTCAAGGTTTCTCCTAGTTGATACCTTGAATATGCACATGATTGTAATTTTATTTCAAAGTATCTCCTAGGGATTTCCTTGAAGGGACTTGTAGTACTTTCAAAGGGTTTCCTCATAGATTCCTTGAGCATGTAGACAATTGGAAAATTATTTCAAGGTACTTCCTAAGAGATACCTTGAACATACAAATGATTAGAATTTTTATTTTGAGGTATCTCCTAGGAGATAAATTGAGCATTCACATGATTTTAATTTTATTTTAACGTATCTCCTAGGAGATACCTTTAACATGCACATGATTAGAATTTTATTTCAAGGTATCTCCTAGGAGATACCTCGAAGGGGGGGCCTTGAAATACCTTCCATGTTGATTAAAAATTTCCTTGTAAAGGATTTGATATAATTATGGCACCTTTTTATTTGGAAAAAACCCTAATTCCAACTCATTTTTAAATGACACATGGTAGTATCACATGCATTGGTAACTTAGTCACGTAAGTTCTAAAATTTATCACATATCTCCATGCCTTTGAAAAATAGATCGATAATGTGATCAAATGAGATTTTTCCACTTGTCACCCAATCATGTCATTACAACTTATGAAGAAGTTATAAAATTTATAACCCCATAATTTAATCAAAACATTCCACATGGCATCCATTCATGACCTTTTGTGGATTCTATTATTTTCTAATTCTTGTGATAATATGATCCCATCACATTGTGCCACTTGGCACTTGATCACACCCCAAAGGTAAGATGAAATATTTTAATTTCATAATATAAAGATTGCATGACAAGATGAAACTTGGTAGTAAATCACTTAATCTTATATAGCTAGATGTGATGTGAAAGCCACATGGAATTTGGGAGAAATGGGCTAAAGACACATGGACCCATATCTCATGGTAATAATATGATCAAATTAAGCCATGAAACCTAATGATTGTGTGATAAAATTAAAACATGACACTCAAAAAAGTGGCATGGTAATTAGGTCCATTAAAATTTTCATATAACAAAGCCACATGACAACATGAGCCAATAAGAAATTGACACTTGGAGAACCACCAAAATTTCTAAGGCTACATTAGTTTAAGGATGAAAGAGGCCAATTATGTGATAATTTAAGATGACTGATCTAATGGAAGGGAAACATGTGGTAAGGTTTCATAATGGATGGGTCCACTGAGAGTTTCATGTAATACAACCATGTGACAACATGATCCAATGAAAGCCTATCACTTGGTAAGATAGCAGGGGTCCTAAGACCATGTAATCCTAAAATAAAATGGTTCAATCTAAGAAAATTTAAAAGGAGGTGCAAACTAATCCAAATATTCCACATGCCAAAATATCATGCCACCCACATAGATATCCCAATATCCAAAGTAAAAGATTGGAATGCATGAAGAAACACCAAGTGTTAGGCACGTATCATATATGACACCAGAAGGACACATTACTATCCATGAGCACCAATTGTTGGTATAAATTAAATGCTAATGGAGGCTCATTTAAAAGGTTATAAATTTAAGTCACCTCAATAAAAGGTCAAGCCTATGATGAAAAGACACATGGACAAACCAAGAATGATGAGTGGCCAATTCCCAAAAGTGAATTTTTGAAGCCATCATAACAAAACCAAAAAGCCACCCAGGTTTTATGTCAAATTAAATGAAAGATAATTACCATTTATCAACCTTATCTTGTAATTAAAAAATTTGAGAAAAAATTGGAGTTTAAAACTCCAAAGATTATCATTCACCATTACTATATGTTTAAAACTTTGAAGTACTCTGTATCATTTACTAGGAAATTCCTACTTATTCATTTGACATCTATGGAATATATAGGCTCATAAATAAAAAATTAGAAGTCATGGATAAATTAGGAGTTTCTGAAGCAACCAAGATAAAACAAGTGCTCTTTCTTATATTCCTATAGAATAAACATAGTCTTTCAAGACACCAACTTCAATGAAATTGCATTGACCACAAATGAAAAACACTACAATGAATTATTCTACCATGTGGAGAGGATGGTAGACTAGGATAATGATGATGAGGAATCTCCTAGTGTTGCAAAAGAAAGGTCTAACATCTCAGTGCTTAATTTTGTAGGATTACACAAAGTTACATCCATTTTAGAGGTGCTCCCTTATGTGGACTTAGTCCACCAAATTTTTGGTCACTCTAGGTGTGTGGATCACATTATCAAATCTTTTAGCTTTGGAAATGATTATATATAACTAGATTGGTATTTTAAGCCTATTATGACTTGCCCAAGCTTGAAATTATTTTCAATCAATATAGTGTGACCCAATGGCTTGATTCACACAATATCAAAGAAGTCTTGATAATCTAGGCAAAGAACCTAGGAAGGTTCATTTGTAAATCTAAAATAAATTGAATTCCCATCACCCAATTTAAAAAAGGGGTGAGAATGGGGATGGCCATGATGAACAAGTTGCATGGAGAAGAATACACTAGACACATGGATGAGAAGTGGGTTCCACTATTTTCTATGTTTATAGATGACTCCAAGACCCCTCCCCTTGGGGAGATCAACTCCTATAATCTGGCTACTAAAATCAAGAAGACCATGGCCAACCAAGGAAATCATTTATATATGATTCCCTATTTGATTGATTCCATCTGTGCTACTTTTAATTTCCCCTAGTTTACCAATTGGGACCCAAACATGTTATGGAATATTATCCATATCTTCAAAAAGGTTATAATTTATAAATACAAGTAGGAGATGTGGGTTGTTGTTGAGTAGTTCTACTTGATTGTATACAAAGCCATCTTATAAAGAATTATGTCTAGGCTATTAGCAAAGATCAAGACAAACCTTAGCACATTAAGAGACTATTAGTATTACCCAAATTTCACCATAATCAGAGTTGAGGGAATTAGGACAACCTCATTCAGATTGCCCACTATAGTGCTAGACAAACTAGTTGACTAGGAGATTGCTTTCCAATTACACATAGGAGTAGATGGACTATGCAAAAGTTAAAAAAAGGGGTTGATCCACCCTAAATTAATCAATAAAAATTGATTCAAAATTGAAAATTGGCACTCAGTCATAGGTGCTACCAAACATAGGTATACATTCAATCTATAAAAAGATATCGATAGGGAATGGGACCCTACGCACTTGACATTTGATCATTACATTAGACACAAGGCAACTCTCAATATCACCTATCATCATGAGACCAAGGATGGAAACTATTTCTACCTTAGTGTAGCTAATAATGAATAATTTAGGTATAGGCTAAAGGTTTTTAGGATTAATTAGGTGTAAGGAAGACTACATGTCACTAGGTTTTTTTTAGGTATCTAAGCACCAAGATACTCAATCAAGAATGTTGACATATCCTATCCATACTCCCAGTTTTGAACAAGAAGGGCCAACCAAAACATAACTCAATTGTAGAATACTCCAAGCATTATCTCCTACTTTGGATAAAGGAGGGACTAGTGCTAAGAAACAAATTGGGTAGGCTTCCACCTTAGGGATCCTATCTAGCAGCATGTCCCAGATTAAAAGTGATACTAAAACATAAGCTATACCTTCAATAAGAATAATAGTAGCTCCTACTCTAGAATCTTCAACATCAACATTTCCTCCCCTTCATCCTATCAAAGAAGGACCAAATAATATAGGTTAGGAATATATTACCTTACCCCCTCTTTCTTTGACAATTAGCCCCTAAGCATATTTAAACCCCCCAACTTTGGGTCATCCCCACTTCCAATCTTATAGGCCCCTCACCACACCTATAATTAGGCTTGTAATCATGTCATTACCCACTATCAACCCTTTTACCATATCATCCACTTCTATGGTTTTGGTGATGGCCAATTCACCCTTGTTCATGCCCAATCTTATGCCTATACCCAACTCACAATTACCTAAGAAGAGTCCTATTTTCATCCTTCCACAAGTTATCTTGTTCTCCACTAATTCTTCAACTAGCACTAGTGTTTCTTCATCCCCTAGATTTAAATTCACATTGGTCATAATAATTGATACCTCCTAGATGTCTACCTTCTAAGGGATGACTCTAGCTCATCCATTTCTTCCCTCATTAGATCCCCCAAGTGGATCTTTAGATAAATCATGGATTAAGCAGATGCAACTAGCCTCTAGGGAGAACCTAGACTGGGTCATAATAGACCCTCCTTAGGTTATACTAAAATTTAACAAGGAGTTTTTGGTAATGAAGAGGGTTAACAAGACAAAGGTCACCCACCTTGACCAAAAAATCCCATATGAATTAGAATAAACTTTATTTGAGCTGACAAAGACAAAGAAGGCTAGGTAGGGCTAGCAGTAGCAATATGAAGACTATCACCTCTCATCTCTCCAAGAAACTATGGATGTGTCTACCATATTGATTAAGGGGATGCAATAAATAACAACTAACTTAGATAATTAGCACAAAGACACCTTACTAGAGTATACCATAATAAGAGTGAAATGGGCCATGGAAGAAATGTTTGATATGTTGAATACCTTGGCTCAATAAAAGAAAAAGGGAGATGAAATATATAATAAAGTCCTCAAGGTATAAGCTATGTATGGAGGATATGAAAAAAACATAATAAATCTAATGAGGTTGATGATGATGAAAAAATTTTAAGACCTAAACCTAATTCCCTTGGAGGACTTGAAAATTAATCAGTCTTATGTAATTGATAGGAGAATAAACTTGAACTAGTGGGTTGAATATATGAAGTCCCTAGGGATATCCCTTACGCAACAAGGTAAAAATTTTATCACCTTACTTAAGGATGCCAAAATTATGCACTTGGATAACAAATATGGCTCCATCATTAGTAGGGATTCCTTTAAGGCTCAACTATAGAACTTCATGGCAATTTTTTGAAAGCAATCCATGGCTAGAGGGGTGAACTTTGAACAAGAGATGGTGGATTTATCAGCTTCTACCAACCAAATAATAGATAAGGTTGAGACCATCAATGTAGCTATGGGACCTCTCCTAAGTAGGCATGATGTAATGGCTGGGCTCTCATCCAAGCTACTAAATGATCATATCATTGATCTGAGATTAATTAATAGTGAGTACAAGAAATGCTCTTAAGTATGGAAAGGGTAGGTTGAGGCCTAAAAATAAACTTCCGCCTCAAGAGCAACCACTTTGTTAGCCCTTATTGGAATGTTTTCTTCATCAACTAGCTTTATTACTCTATCTTCTTCTATAGTAGGAACTTCATTAGTGATAATACCAGTGGGATCCCAACCTAACTCCTTAGGAATAAAATAACCACATATTGACTTCCTTCTAAATAGGAAACATGTCCCATATTCCCTTGAATTAGATTGTAAAATATTCCCATATTTTGAATAAGGAATATTCTTCAACTTTAGGACATAAGAGACCCTATTTGTTGATAGGTGTCATGTTACCTAGTTCTTTTTATAACTAACTAAGGAATTTGAATGGCCTATATATAGGGGTTCTCCACTTCATTTTAAACTAGAGACAATTTCTTGTGAATTAATACAAAGAGAAAGTAAATTCTAATAATTAACTCATTGTTTCCAGTGTTTTCATGCATTTTTATTTCTCAACCTTTGTTAATAATATATGATCTCATTTATTTAATGGTTAAAATCTGGTATTAGTGTTTCAAATGCATATTGTTAGTTTTTTGCTTTTAGATAGGATAACAAAGTATATTATGTATGCTTTGTTTTCATCCTACTCTATTAGTGAATGTGTTTAAGCTAATTTAATATATCTAGAATTTTAAAGCATCCTTTTTAGCTATGTGCATTATATTTACCTTAGAATCCTCACTACACTTATGATACTCTAGGTCTAAGCACTAGGATTTCATAGTTGTTAGTTTCATTTGCATTATTATTAGAAGAAATTATTAGTAATTTAGACTATCAAGGCCAAATTACAACCCTTGTAATCAAAAAAATTTCATGGTCATCATAGTGTATTATCTATCAAGTGAAGAGCAAGTTGTTCAGTGTAATGTTCATAGTGTCAAGTGTCATTCTAAGGTTTTGATAGAGTTTTAAGTGGTTTTATGATTTGAAAGTGCTCTACAAAATGAGGATGGTTGATGACTTATCATGAAGTTTTCCATCATAATTTGGTATATGGAATGTATGAAATAAGCTATAAACTTGAAAATGTGATCAAAATGAATCAAAAGTCTATTTGAATCCTTTTATAAGGCTACGATATACTTATATGACATTCAGTGGAAATTATCCTTTCAAAAACTATGTTTATTTTGCCTAGAAGGAAAAATTTTGATCTTTAAATGTAAAATATGGTAATAAAAGGCCATTAAATTATTCAAAATACCCTTGAAAACATTTTTATATATGATTTTATATTAGTCATAAAGTTTCATATTTGGAAAAAGTTACTTTATGCAAGTTCAAGTGTGAAAAGGGTCTTTTTTAGGCTCTCACGTGCCAATTTTGGCAATATAAAAGTGTAAATCACTTATTTTTTGTCTTAGCATCATTTTTGACTTATATATCCCTTACCATTCTCTAATTTTGGTGATGTAATCTTAAGTTTTGAATAAAAAGTAAAGAAAGGTCATATTGCATGCATATTTCAAGCAAAGTATGGACTTGTATGATCATTGTATATGGTGGAGCTCATGAGTAGGAAAAGATGAGAATAATATGGGTTACAAAATAAATTCATGGAAAAATGAAGTAAAACAGGTCTAAAATTGGTCTCTTCCATTCACCTTGCTATTTTGTACACATGTAGAGCTCTTCAGGTTTTCAAGTGGTACAACGATGAAAGAGAAAATCCAAGTCTACATTTTTTTCTAGAGAAAGTAGACTTAGATATATTCCATCTAGATAAAGTGGTTTTGAAATTGGTCATCTCTCCCTCATGAATAATCCCTTTGAATTCAAAGCATACATTAATAGTCCTGCATCTAAGAAGGTAGTTAGTTTTCTACATTTTTGCCTCATTAAAGCATTATATCAATAAAATTCAAGTTTGAAAGGTTTCTTAAGGACATGACTCACCCTTCCATGGAATACATCACCTTTTTTCCACATGTGTGAAGACAAAATAGTTCTCTAAAAGGTAAAACGGTGTAATTCTATAGTCTACTAACAAAAGAGGAAGAATTATATGGTCTAAGAGAGAAAGGGTTTCAAAATTTCTTATTTTATTCTTATTAGGGATCCCCATCATATTCATATGTACCTCATGCAATTTTATTGAGATATTATCCAAAAATTCATATCAAAATCCAATCATTGTGTTCTCAATCATTTCAAAAAAAAAAATAGTAAATTTAAGGTTGCTTAGCATTAGTTAATGTACTTAACATATTCCTAGGTTTCAAATTAAAAATTTATCCTCCTCCAATGAACCACATATTTATATATCAAGTAGGGGATAGGATCATTCTTGTATAGGATGATTCAAGATGACTCTGAGATTTCCCTTTCATTCTCTTTTATCTCTATTTTTTAATTCTTCATGATCATTATCATACACTACCATTTCTCAATGTGACCATGCTCCTTTCACCCTTCATTCATGGTTTTCATCTTCTTACCTCATCATCACCCCTTCCACTCATCTCCATCTCTCCATTCATCACAAATAGGAGTCAATAATAAGTGAAGGGCATCATGGTCAATCAAAAAGGTTATTCCCACTTTTAAACCACCACCTATAGCCAAGAAAGCAACCTAAAAAAATACACCAATAGTCAACACTTTTATTAAAAGTATAAAAGGGAAGGATATGCTAGAAGATGTATTTTGAAGGTCTAGGCTCAATCTCTCTCATTAGGCTACAAAAATTGTGAGTAAAATTATCATATCTATGAGTGATGACTTTCTTAAGGCCAATAACAATCATAGTCTATACAATGGACATACACAACCACTTATAGTTGAAGTATACAGTCACCCCAAAGTTAAAATCATGGTCTAAATGCATAGGTGAAGGTTGATATGCTATAAAAGGGTTTTAAATACATATTATTCCTTCATCCATGGTATAAGCATAATAAATTATCCTTTAATCAATCAATCAAGTGTCCTTGAGATACCTATAGACTTGCTTTCAAGTCAAAATAGGCTACAGTCAAGGGTTTGGCAGTATTAAGACCTTTTCTATGCTTGTGGAGGTTGTTTGGACCATAAAATGCATGAAATATTGAGATAAATAACCTCTATATATATCTCAATAAGGATACATGTGAGTTTCAAATAGGGCTAAATAAATACAAATGTACATCTACAACTAGCTTCAAGATCACTACTACAATAAAGTGGATGAACCATGCTTAAAGGAGACTTCAAAGGTATAGACTTTCAAGTAGGGTAATGAGGTTTTTAAGAGATCATCTTATAGATATCAACTCATGGGAATTTTTTGTATTGTCAAAACTCCTAAATCATATTTAGACCCTATCACAATCTATACAAAATACATCACATCATGCACAGTGGTCTATATAAGAGAGGTTTATTTTCATAATGAAAGAATGGTGAACATGTGAAGAAGATAATATTATAAAATTAATTCATTAATTTATGGACTTTAGAGGAGACCTCAAGGATCCAAACTTAGTTGAATATTCAATTCCATGAAATATTCACCTATAGCTACTTAAGGGACTCATAAAATATGTTGATAATCAAGACACTGAAGCAATAAAGTCTTACATATTTTCAAAGTTTTAATAATAATTTTAGTTTCTTCCATACTCTTTTCATCCCAACATCTAATATGTTTAGTAATTGATCCTAAATTCACATATTCAAAAGAGCTAGTCTCATAATTAGAGGTATGATCTAGATACAAAATCCCACATCCTTAGATCATTCCAATGTTAGTCCAAATATGAATCAAATTTGAGTAATATTATTTCAACTAGGTGATATATGGGTTGTTAATATAAATCAAAAGAGATATGTTGGTCTTTGTTGTTGCAAGGGAAATTTCTTTTCTACCCTACCTTAGTCCCTCCTTTTGAACTTTTTTAGCCTGAATCACTTTAGATTAATGTTCATTTTGTATATCCATTTGTTTGTTTAAGATTTTGGGATTATATTGGAAAATACAAAACAATTTACATCATAAAAAATTTAGGTAGATTTTGTCATTACCATATTCCTATTATCCATACAACATGGTCTACTTGTAGACTAGAAGGTAGTAACCACATAATCTCTCCAAAAATATTGAGAGAAGCCCCAAGGTTTTCCAAGACCTACACTATAATCTAAGAAATGTTATTATGCTATTTTCATTACATCCTTAACACAAATGCACATTAAAAGTCTCAAAGGACCTAAGGATGAATCTGAATATTCTCAACCTACTATTTCCTATCATGGAATTTTAGGTATTAATACTCTTCCAAAGATTAAGGTGGTTAGTTTCCTCAAGAAATAGAAGTGGACTATATTTATTTACTCTAGAAGTACACACAAATTCATAAATATTAAGTTGTCTACTCAATTAAACTAATTCATTTACCCAACTCTAGAATTTAAAATCCTAATTATAGGTGGGGGTATAGTCAATTATTCTGGTAAATTCCATAGTATAAAGCTATGGGAGACTACCTATTATATAATTTTATGTTTTCTATTATCATGGATGAGGCTAACATTATTTTGGGATTATAATGGCTCACCACTTTATGCAAAATTAACATGAATTTTGAGTAACTATTCATGCACATTCATTTAGAAGGAAGGACATTTGACCTACATGGTTTATTGGCTAAATCTATGTAATTGGTTAATTTTCACTAGATGATGAAGATGATCAAAAAAGTTACAAAGTAATTATTATGCAACTGTTTTCCATAGAATTTAAACCAAACAAGGAGTCTACCCATATTGATTTATAATTGGTGGAGTCTACCCATTTTTGTCTTATACACCCACTTGACTCCTTTGACCTTTTTTCCTTTTGTATTAGGTTTTCTAGTAGGGCTCACTACTGCCTATGCCAACCCAGGGCCTCCCTAAGCTAAACACATTATTAAAAATTGTACTATTTTTATTAAAAATTGATTGAAGTTTATACATGCAGAGTATTTGAAATTATATTTATTGTATTATTTTATAAAATTTTTGTGTTATAATTTTAAAACCCTGTTTACCCAAACAATAGTCATGTGTGCACTCCTTCAACATAAGACTCGCTAACATCATAGCTAGGTATGCTCCATTAGGTCCAAAAATATTATTATAATTTAGGTAGACTATCTAAATATTAGAGACATAACATAAAGTGCTAACCAATGAATAAAAGGGCCAAGTCAACAAAAATAAATCAAACATTTTAGATAGAGTAAAAAAAATATTAAACACTATTAAAATTAAATATCTAAAAATAAGGATCTATAGAAATGATAATAATAAAAATGGTCAACACTTTAGACACTCTACAACCTGCTCTATTCTGATCTGTAAATGCTCCATAGCGTATGTTCAAAAAAAAACTAGGAATATGTAGGAATAGGAATATATTTGGTTAGACATGTTCAATGATTTTTGTTCCTCTTAAAAATGTGTTAAAAATTATACAGACCCCATTTTTTCAAAGTAAATTTCAATTTTAAATTCATTGGGGACTCCCACCTATTTTTGATCTCAAATGCACCTCGGGAGTAGTCAAGTTGAATTGAAGGCAAGTGATATATTTAATATATTAAAATGATATTTATATATATTATATTAAAATATATAATATTTATTTAAAATATATACCAAAAATATATAATATATAATGTAATATAATATTACAATATTAAATAATATATTTTAATAATAATATTATTATATAATACATATGATAATATAGTTTATAAATCAAATTATAACTATATATTTTAGTATAATATACTTAAATTTATATCTTATAAAATATATAATTTATATATAATATTACTCAATTTAATACATAAAAGTATTATGATATTAATATATATATATATATATGTATGTATGTATATGTATATGTATATGTATGTGTGTGTATATAATATACACATAGATATATATGTATACACACACACACACAAAGAGAGAGAGAGAGGGGAAGAGAGAGAGAGAGAGAGAGAGATTCACACACTCACACACACATATAATGTACGTATATATGTATTGATAAGAGGGATTGTGTAAAGTGAGAGTGTAAAATTATAATTGACATTTAAACCTAGTAATTCCAAACCCTTGACAATGTTAAAATATTAGTTCATCTTTAAAGATAATTATGGGTGCAATCCATTAGAGGTATGAATCATCAGGCAATGATTTAGTCTATGATGTTTTGCATTCTTCATATAAAGATATAGCTTCTTATCATGTAATCTCTATTTCAAAATTATAAATCACTTGGTTTTGATCAGGATGTATCTATATTCATTAGATAAGGAACTTAATTATGGCTGATCACATTTTATCTTGGTGAGTACAGTGGAGAAATTGATTTTGTTACAATGGCACTAATAAAATTAAAAGTGACCAAGAGGAATTTTAGGTTTTGAAATTGGATAAAAAATTGAAATGGGCATATATGTTCCAAAGACACCATCTATTCCATGTATTCCTACTATGCCTAATGATGATGCATTCTCAAGTATACCATCATAGTCTTTTTTCTCTTAAATATACTATTAATGTTACGTATTCAAATAATGTGGATGAAAATCCACTTAATATTATTCAAGAGCCTATTTCTAAATCATTACCATTGGTTCTAAAGTTCCATGATGATAATTTTACTTCTATTTTTATATTTGAATTTATATAAAATTTTCATTACAATATGGTCTTGAAGTGGATTATTGACCATTTTATAATTCTTATGATCCCCTAAATGTCATCCAAAACCCATGGTAGGAGACCTATCAAGTGTAATTTATTGGGACTATTATAAGTCTTGGAGCTTATATCATAAGAAAAATCATCTATTATTAGAATGCATATGGCCCTGGTGAAAATCACAATACTCATTCTCATCATATTAATATCCCAGTGAAAGAGGCTTACGCATATCAACCTCTATATCTCAGTGTAGGGAGAGATATGAGTTGACACTTTATGAGATTCTTAATAATAATCACTAGAGGCTTTGTGAATCTATTATTTTTTTGTGTGGTGCATTCTATAATACAACTTGATGTGGCACGACCATGTTCATTGTTTGAATGGTATCACATTTTGGTTTATTCAGATTAACTTTGTAAGATGTCTTGATTTCAAATTTTACATTGGATGAGGCCAATATAGTGGCCCCATACTATAATATCTTGTTTAATGTAAGGAGTTTCATTTCTCGGTCATGCTTAGGGCCACACTTCATGTTTCTCATAAGTAGTAAATTTTAGTGCCACAAAGTGTGGTGGCAAGGGTTGAAATGATACCTCTAATGTAAGATGGTTATGCAAGATATATTATGAATTGAGTGGGCCATATTTGGATTTATTTTAGGTGTTCTTCTCAATTAGAGAATTTTTTTCCTCCATTGCTTGAATCATTTGTAATTAGGATTGTGAAAAATTCCCACCTTGGTTCAAAGTATTCATTGAAGTTAAAATCAAGGGGGATGAATATGTATTCCCACTCAAAATATGATAAATGTTTGATGTGATTAATGGATGTGAAAGAGGAATGTATTTTGTATTGGTGTCTATTGTATTTGATAAATGACCATGTCATATGTCTATTATTTTATAATTATTTAAATTAGCTGATAGAGTCACACATGTAAATTTAAGAAATATGTCTCATTATCACATGTATTTGAATTGGTGAATTTTATCTTAAAGGTATTCTAGGGGGCTAAAAATTAAGGAGTCAAATCCCTATTAGACAATTTAATCATATAAATTAAAAAATATAAATAGGCTTATTTAATAATAATAAATATAATAAACAATTAAAAAAATTAATTATTTTTATATTTAAAAACTATGTTTATTATTTATTTTTATTTATCATGTTTAAATTTTAAATATTTTTATTAAATAATCTATTTTTAAATGTTTTTCTAGAGTGATTAGTTTTTTTCCTCCTCAAAATGATTTTTTTAAAAATGTAATGTTATTTTACTAAATTCCTTATTCGTATTCAAGTGGTGATAAATAGAAGAAGTAAATCCATACTGATAAAAATATTTAAACACTATCACAATTTCATTGCAAATATTTTGACTATTTTTTGCAAGTCTAAATCTAGATAAGGTTCCATCCTCCAACCATAGGAATAACAATAAACCCTTTGCCATTTAAAAAAAAGAACCATGCCAATTTTTATAGACAATTCCACCTCTAAATAAATTTTAATGACTTGGCATGCATGTTAAAACTTCTTTATTTATTCCACTTAAACTACAGTCAAATGTTTAGAAACACATTTCATACTTAATATAATTTTGACTACTTTATGTGCCCATAATATTGAATTAAAAAACCATAAACCATTTAGAGTGTGGTAGTTATCTAGGTTTCATCCAAGAATTCCTAAAAGTGTAGGTCTCAAACTATGACATGTAAATGTGAGTTGTTTCATTTAACTAAGACTCATAATAAAAACTACTAGATGGTTGTATAACATTGACTAATTAGTTTTTTTAGTAAACCTCATCCATATGCATATTATAATATAATTAACTAATATATCACATTATATAATTATCATAGTGTCACTCCATGGTGCCTCCATTCAATTTCCATGCCTCTCCATAAATGCAAATACAAGAAATTAACACACCTATAAGTATAAGATCACTAGTTATTTAAAATTATGATAGGAAGCAATTAGTTGGGTATTGAAAATTTTACTATACCTAATCAATACTACCACAAGAAGATATGGTGGACATATTGTGAATCTAGTAATTTTTTTGTGTGGTGCATTATGTATTATAGATCTATGTGGCACTATTATGTTCATTGTTTGATTTGTATCACATTTTAGTTCATTCATATTAACTTTATAAGATGGCTTGATCTTAAATTTTTATATTGGATGAAGATAACATAGTGGCCCCATACTTTATCTTGTTTAATTTAAGGAGTTTCATTTCTTAATCATGATCAGGGTCACCCTTCATGTTTCTCATAAGTAACAAATTTTAGTGCCACAAAGTATGGTGGTAAGGGTTGAAATGATATCTCTAATGCAAGAGGGTTATGCAAGACATATTGTGAATCAATCAAGACATATTTTCATGCCTTTTATGTTTTATTCTCAATGAGATAATTTTTTCCTCCAATGCTTTAATCATTTGTAGTGAGGATTGTGAAAAATCTCCACCTTGGTTCAAAGTATTCATTGAAGTTAACATCAAGGGTGATGAATATATATTTACACTCGATGTATGCTCAATGTTTGATGTGATTAATGGATGTAAAGGAGGAATGTCCTTATTTTGTATTCAAGTCGTGATAAATATAAGAAGTAAATCTGTACTAATAAAAATATTTAAACACTGTCACAATTCCATTTCAAACATTTTGACTATTTTATACATGTTTAAATCTCTCTAAATCTAGATAATATTTTATCCTCTAATCATAGGAATAACAAGAATCCCTCTGCCATTTACCAAAATGAACCATGCCAATTCTTGCTATGGAATTCCACATATAAATCAAATTTAATGACTTGGAATACATGTATAGAGTTTTTTATATATGTTAGAAATGTTATCATTGATGTCAAATGTCTAGAACTAGTGATAAAGGTCCCATAACATTTATTATATAAAGGTGTTTTTAATGTTCATATTTTGGCTAAAATGTGTTGATATTTATTTAATACTAATGAATATATTGTTGGTTGCATAAAATTAAAAAGAGGGCCTATGGATAAGTCAAAGAGTCACGGGGTGAAGACAAAAGAGAAATGGGATGCATTTTCCCATGAAGAGTCATTTTGAGGAATTTCAAGAGTCACCGAGTGAAGAAAAAAAGAGGAAGGGTGCAATTTATCATGAAGAGACACTTTGAGGAATTCAAAAGGTCACCAAGATAAAGACAAAAGAGGAAAGGATGCATTTTCTCATGAAGGTCACCATGTGACTTTTCAAATGCAAGGAGTCGAAGGGTCATGCAATTTTGGCACCATTTTCTATAAGGAGTGAAGGGTCACAAAGGGTGAATGTCAAAGGTTATTTGGAAAGCTATAAACAAAGACTTGAGAAGTGATTTTTATTATGCAAGAGAGTGCATGGTTTGTAATTATTTTATATAATAAAAGAGGAGATAATAGAAAGAGATATTGTAGAGTTCTATCATTTGTTGAGAAAGCAACATTGAGAGATAGTTTTGTTTTATACACAAGAGGGGTTGGTGCTCCTATGGGTTGGTGCTCAAAAAAGGGGTTGGTGATCCTATAAGTTGGTGCTCATTCATATACTTGAGATTGTTCTCCATGGTTTCTTCTACATTGGGTTTTCATGTAAAAATATGGTCTCTCTCTCTCTCTCTCTCTCTCTCTCTCTCCTCTCTCTCTCTCTCTCTCTCTCTCTCTCTCTCTATCTCTCTCTCTCTCTCCTCTCTCTCTCTCTCTCTCTCTCTCTCTCTCTCTCTCATGTGGTGCTTATTATTGTTTCATTTTATTACATATCTTAAATGTATGGTTAAGTGGAATTTTATTAAATGAAATTTTATAAGATATATGATATAGGGATTCACCCCCCTCTCAGTATATCATGTGATTAATAATTGGTATTAGAGTAGGTTCCTTTGGAAAGAGTTTTACAGCTTGAAGGTAGATCATGGAAATCACTATGGCTGGATCACATGAAGGTTTTTATAAAAATAAGGTACCTTTGTTTCATGGGACAAATTATGATTTTTTGAGCATAAGAATGATCACTTATTTGATGTCCCTTGGATTCAACATTTGGCAAGCAGTTGTGGAGGAATATGAAGAGCCATAGACACTTGTGGACTACTCCAACACAAAATAAGGCAAGTGAAAATAATGATAAAGATTTAAATGTTATTTTATGTGGTTTATGTGAATATAAATTTGTTAAATTTATGAAATTTAAATTTGATCATGAGACTTCAGAAAGCTTCAAAATATTTACAAAGGTGATGGAAAGGTTCAACAAGCTAATCTCTAGACTTTCATAGATAGTTTAAAAGTTTGAAAATGGAAAAATAAGAAAATATAATGAGTTATCTTTTGTGGGTTAATCAAATAGTTAATCATATTCAAGGCTTTGGATAGAATTTATAAGAACAAATGGTGGTACAAAAGGTTTTGAGATCTCTACCAATGAGATACGATGTAAAAGTTTTGACAATCAAGGAGATGAAGGATATAACCAAGCTAAAGATGGATGAACTACATGGTATTCTTATGGCATATGAGATGTGGACCGAACAAGAGAAACCCTCAAAGAGGGAATCTTCTTTCAAGATATCAAATAAAGACAAGGCTAAGATTCAAGAATCAAGTGACACCTCTAGTGATGATGAACATGACAACAGAGATATATTCACTTGTAAGGTGAAAAAAGGCACAGGTAAATATTAAAAAAATTACCTTTTAAATTTTTTAAATATGTAAATATTGGACATTTGTAGCTAAGTTCCCAGATAAGAGTAGTGGTGATAATGAATAAGGAAGATCTACATACAAGAATAATTTCAAAGGCAAATTCAAGAAGGGATTTGAGAAGAAGTGTTTATACTCTAAATATCTTAGCTCAGTTGAAAACAGTGGAGTCAATGATTTAGATGAAGAAGAGATTATATTCATGACCATACATGAAAATTCCTTTACAAGAAAAAGTATAGATGATCAAGTAGAAGAATAAGATGAAGCCAAAGTGAATCTAGAAGGAGAACTCATTTGTGCCTTAGAAGAATTACAAGCTCTTAAGAAGAAGAATCAAAGATTGAAGCTCTAAATTGAGAAAAATGAAAAGGAGTCAAAGAAAATAATTGAAGATTTATAAGCACACATTGAAGAAGCCAAAAAGATTTAAGAAGATCTAATAGCTCAATTGTAAAAAGTAAATGAAGAATTTGATAGGTACGTTATTGAAATTACTTCTTTAAAAATAGATCTTAAGAAAACAAATAAAGTAGTCAATGATAAAGTAGCCAATGATTCAAAATTTGAGAACAACACTGATATATTGAATAAGATATTAGAAAGTTAAAAATCAATATCATATAAGATAGGTATCAAATTTTAGAATAAAAGAGCTATGCTAAATCTCTTATAAAAGAAAAAAAAATAAGGGAAGAAGTTAAGAATATAGAAGACATCTCAAACAAAGAAGGCTGGAAGGAACAAATCTAAAAAAGGCAATTAGGTCAGAGATACATAAACAATTTTTATTTTTATGGTTATGTTTTTATTATAATAGATATGGTCATAAGAAAATAAAATTTTGGAAAAGGGATAACAATTTTAGAAATAAGGAGAAGGAAACTCATGCAGAGTCAAGCAAAAGCCACAACTCTTTTGCTCCTCTATCAAGCTTTAATGAAGATTCCATAATATATTACAAGTGAAATAACTTTAGAAACATAGCTTGATACTGTATAAGCATGTTTTGAGTCAGTTAAGAAAGACTAGAGTTTCAAGGATCCATTCATCAAGAAGAAATTTTAGATAGGTTCATGGCAGAAAAAATAACCTAAAAAGTCTATGTTGGTCCAGATAGCTTTGCATGCAATAAATGAAGAAAATACATGGTTCATTGATAGTGGATGTTTGAGGCATATGACAAAAAAGAAGATTAATTTCATAACCTTGAAGAATATCAATGGTGTTATAGTGAAATTTAGAGACAATATTACTGCTAGAAT
>JARHVA010000105.1:0-155000 GCA_037957365.1 Torreya grandis
ATAAACATGGGCCCTCATGTTACATACAAGAAACTTACCACAATACATAAGAATTATTCAGATCCAGTTAGTGAGAATATCTTACAATTCAATGATAATTTATTAAACTAATATACAAACCAATATATCTAGAGATTCAACATATTTTCATCAAGGGCCTTCTCCAACCTCTCCTCGAGCATCTACTATATTAGATAGAGCCTTGTTTTAGACATTTATGTTACATAGTTCTATATTTGGAAATGAAATTGGGATTAATTGAAGTAGATTTAGTTGATTAGATCACTTTAGAATTCATAGTAGCATTAGATATAACTCTTACCACTCAACATCTAACATGTCCTAGACAAGATAGGAGATCACAACAAAAAAATCAACCAATCAAGAACAAAGAGCAAGTTTTCAAAACACAACCTACAACATGAACTATAAAGAACTATTGAAAAGAACCACTATAGTTTAATTTAGAATAGGATATCCCATCTATCATTTTATTATCACTATTATATAGGAGGTTAATCTAATTACCTGATCCAGATGACACTTCAGGTGACAATTTGGGTGATGGTTCTACCCCCAATTGGTGACAAAACTTCTAGGAGCCATAACTTTTGAACCATAGCTTTGTTTGACTCCCCATCTGAACAATTATCAAGATAAGAAAGAGGAAACATGATTATATTACATAGATCTATGATTAGTGGTTTTTAACCCCTAAAAACCCAATAGAAGTGCCAATAATTTTAATTTTAATAGTGTATTCTAAAAATAAAAAGTTTCTAAAAATAGTAATTTCTTGAATTCTATGTTGTTGTAAATTGTGGAAGTCGAACCACTTCATCTACCTCAAGATTGGTGACCCTCCATATACTCATACTTCATTAAAAGTATGTATAAAAATATATTTAGCTTGAAAAGTAAATTAGACATCTCTTCTGAGAGATAGGCATACATTTATATCTACAATTTTGAACAATAAAACATCTCTTCTTAGAGATAGAATTATTATTTATGTGTTATTGAAATATTCTTCAACCAAAACTTCCAAGTTTTAGATCATTACCTTCTTTTCATCGATGAGATCTACATCTCTTACATAGATAGCCACATCATCCCTTTTATAATTATCATCGTATTCATGGACACAATGATAATAATTTTTTTGGACTCTAAGATTGCATTTCTAGATGTGTTGATGATGGTATTATAGCATTCACATAGGGGGCATAGAGATCTCCTCCATCATGAAATCCTAGACCTCATTCCTCCATGATTCAGTCATCCCAAGACATTCCTTTATATGAATTATCGATCACTCATCATGAGTGAAATGTCAATTTTAGGATAGAATCTCATAGGAGATCTCCTATTACAACTATTTAGAAAGTTTGGAAACTAGTATAACACAAACAACCCACATATAATGGTTTAGTCCATGGTATACATAGTAAAATTCCATATACATAGCCAACAGAGTCATCGACACTACAACAAAGTACTATTCTAGAGAGATATTCATTACAATTGAGTTTTTAAGGTCTTATCTCACGTAGCAATCCACTATGATTAAGAATAGTTGAACCCACATTAAAAAGTAATACTTTAAATAGATATTCATTATAATTTAGTTTTTAGGGTCCTATCTCATGTAAAAATCCATTAAAATTAAGATTAAATGAGCCCTTAACATAGGTTTCAGCTCCATCTCAACATATTGCATATTTATATACATCACAATAAAGACCATAGGGTATTTAGTTATAGACATATAAGCCTTTTTCACAATATATAGTATCAGCTACAAAGCACATTCCTACACAACACGAGTAGTATGGACACTTGCTCACTTGGCTAACAGGGTTTAGATATTGATATAGTATAGTCAGATATAACATACATTTATTTTAACATCAATTCATAGCTTCACTTAGCACGTTAATTATGGAGCCAATGGTCTAGCCAACCTTTGTATTCTTGAGCCACTTTTGGGGAGTTAATACATACCTAGTGATATCTTACTTCCCCCCTACTAAAAACTAAAATTATTTATTCCAAATAACCATCCATAACCAAAACCAGACTATTCAATCTAGATGTGACAAAATCAAACTTATCCAAACACTCTCCCACTCAAACCAAATCAACATATCTAAACAATTTTACCAATTACAAAAAAAAATCAACAAAATCTTTGTTTACATATGATTTCAAATAAAACCTCACATTTAAAGATATCCTAAAAAATTGAATCACATCCTAAATGCCACCTTACCAAACATATCAAAACAATCAAGTCACATATCCCATGTACCAATTGCCAAGCATATGACAGTTCAACATCAACATCAACATCAAATCAACTATTTTAAAATCAAAATATTATAAATACTAGTATATTCCAAAATCCATAACATAAATACACATATGTTCAAAATAAAACCAACATCCATATATATAACCAAGTTTTCAAGTACATAGCATATAAAAATATAGTCAATCATAATTAGGGGTCATGCCCTCACTCTCAATCTCACTCTCTCCTCTAGTACTAGTCCTATAATCATGTCTAGAACTTGATGACCCTACTCCTCTTCGAACTCTTGAATGCCTCTTAAACTAATTATCTCACACTAAAAATGACCATATGCCTCATGCAAGTCTACATGTTGCCATTGAATATCCATATAATCATCCTCAATATTTGAACTCACTAATCCATTATCAAGAGGAGGCATCCTATGCCTATCTCACTCATCCCTTAGTTTATCTCTCTCTCTATCTCTCACAACCTTAACATATGAAACTATAGCTATAGCAGCACAATCAAATAAATATGCATAAACACCATCTGTAATGGTCACTCTCTCTATCAAACCCTCCTCCAAATCATCATCAAGAACATGTCGTGTAATCTCACTTAGTGTAGACTCAATGATAGTCTCCTAGAATACATCATCCCCACCACTAACCCTAGCAGGTGCCTCACCCTATACACCTCCCACCTCACTTGCACACATAAGAAGTACAAAATTACATTAGATACATATTTACAAATCCAAACTAAATCATAAACATAGGTATAATGCAAAATCTAATCACTGATTACCTACCATCATCTAGATCAGCTTAAGATCCCCATATACAAGAATATCCACTCCATCTATAGGATATAATGGAGCCCAACTATGCCTAGCCCACCATGAAATATATCCCTCAGTACATCCC
The DNA here is from genome assembly GCA_037957365.1 of Torreya grandis. Classification (NCBI taxonomy): domain Eukaryota; kingdom Viridiplantae; phylum Streptophyta; class Pinopsida; order Cupressales; family Taxaceae; genus Torreya; species Torreya grandis. Next base: position 3,226 of record JARHVA010000105.1, read on the forward strand.
ATGTCATCTACATTAGCAATATCTATCATCACATCTCATGCATCTATAGGTAACAGTGTAGATTTAGCCTTATTAGGTCTCCCATGAGCCCTTACTCTCACTAGTACTCATGCACTCCTCAACCACACCCATACTATAGGAGGAACATCCTATCAAACCCCAAACTACCTAGTCATGTGCTCATACTAAAATTTTTCATAAACTCCTGACCAATGATCATGTAACCAACAACTCACTATCATGTACCATAACTGCTCTCCATCCTCTGGCCATCCAAGAAATCCTCTATAGGGCCTCCATCTAATATCACTAGCCACCAATCTATTTATCAATCTCTTATAATGATCTATCCCATTAGATTAGATAGCTAAATTAATCATCCATCACTCACAAAATGGTGTTAGATATGCCCAACTCACACTTAGAAATCCAATCAATGGTACAACTATTATGTGATCATAAGCCCATCAATGTAATAAAGTGGTTGTATCCAGACCACCATTGAATGACTCCTACGTGAATCTACATAAGTCTCTATATAAATGGGCAAGCATAGTCCTACCCCATAAAATCATAGTAATATACATCTCAATTCTCTAAACCACTTTATGGATCCTATAAGTGATAGATACTCCACTGACATCCATAACAAAAAATGAAGCCAATAATAAAGCCAAGCACTTCTACAAACATAGAATGCTTGACTACACAATAACTAATAATAATAATATATCATTTTTACTACCTCTCTAATGTACTCCTATGGGCACCCCTACAAAGTATTTAGATGCACGACCAATGGCATCTACACCCATGTCATCTTGCAAAGATACTCATCACCCACTAATCAATAAATGTAGAATCTAATACACATCCTCTAAATTCATAGTAATCTCACCTATAAGAAGCCAAAATGTACACATATCGACATTTCACCTCTCACATAGGGTGGTGATCAAATATTTATCCTATTGCACTATACCAAGATCACATACATGACCCAACCCAACCCTATCCATAACAACATGGTCATCAATTGATAAAGCTAGAAACCTCAGAGTCTCTATTACTTGGCCTCTATGGAACTCTCTCATCTATACCTCACCCTGTACAACAATAGAACACAACGTGTATCATCCAATAAGTCTAACTAAGAAGACAAGATAAACAACAATAGATTACAAGTCAAAAATCCTAATAAATAACAACTACATCAGTTCCCCATGCCAAAATAAATTGTCAAATAATAGTACAACATCTAAACCAAGCTTCCACCCCAAAAATCCAACCTCCAAGATAACAACATTGTGTATAGAACATCATCACTAGATATGAGCACTGAAACCTAGACAATAATGTTGGATCCTAGACAATAGTGAAAGATGTAGGATAGGAGAGCTAAACCTCATCAAACATTCCTATAATTCTTTAAAATAGATCAAAATCATGAAAAAAAAGTTCTTAAACAAGACTAAAACATGTGTTTAGTTACTTACCAAGGTAATCTCTCCACCAGCCTCAATGTCAGCTACCAACTACTCAAATTTGGTCATGATAGGTGCTCATCTCCTTAGCATGTCTTTAACTCTAGAGCTCTAACTCTCCAACTAGTCAATGCACAAATGAATCAAGATTCAATCAAATTTTATTATATCAAACCACTTTCTCTTTCAAAGCAAACTATTATGCTGCCCATAACTTAATCTTTGTAGCTCCATTTTACAAAACATTGTGTTCCTCTAAATCATGAAAATGACACCTTCAACATAAAGTAGTCCTTGCTCTCTTATTACATTATTTTCCTACCATGACACACACAATTATTTACCTTGTTTCAAATTTCATACAAATTGGTCCTCACCAATCAAACATTCATTCAAACATTCGAGCCTATTCAATCAATCAACCTTTCACTCCATTCAATCTACTACTACCTAATTTGCCTACCATGGCATGAATGTTTCTATATCTCTACTATACCTAGATACAAGCTTTGACCCTAATCATTCAAAGATATCTTTCAATCCTAGTAATTCAATCTCACCAATTCAATAATAGAATTTCAATCTATTCAATATATACCAATTGTGTTCATATATATTCTACCACTAGTCATCACTTTTGGCTCAACCACATATATCAAAGATTTTTTCCCTCTCCCCAAAAGGGGAACATCATTCTGACTATTCTTATTACTACACTTATCTATCACACCTATCTACTCTCATAGATGGATACACCATAGTTATCATAGTTCTAGCATTCAGATTATCAACATTACTCAACTTAGATTGGTCAAGATTATACAATGGTTTAGACTATATGGTTCACTTAGCATTACTCATCTTAGATTGGTCAAGATTATATAGTGGTTCAGACTATATGGGTCACTTAGCATTTCTCACCTTAGATTGGTCAAGATTATATAATGGTTTAGATCATATGGGTCATTTAACATTACTTAGCTCAGTATTATATAGTTATTCAAATTTCAAGTGGGTCACTCAACATTACTCAAGACATTCAAAGGGATACACCTTCATTTTATAGATATAAAAACTATCTAGATACCAAATTTGTGGGCATGCATATTGCTACATGTCTCATGCATACAAAATCATACAACATGACATAGTTATAGACTAGATAATAGATTATAGGCATATTATAGATCACATTATTTTTTATCTCCAATTTTGCACATGGGAAATGACAAGATAGATCATATCACATGTGGTTATATAGATTTCTAGATTTTTTAGATACATCACTCACATATCAGATTTAGGGGCACGACACAGATGTTCATATCCTCCATCTTCCAAGATTATATAGATTAGGATGGTAGGACATAGCATCTTAAAAAAGATACCAACATTTTTAGTTTACACCTAGATATTACTCAAGTTGTCACTAGGTTAAACTATATAATCATCTATAGTGATTGGTCCATAGTATTACTTAGTGTTAGACCCAAGAGTTTTATGTGGGATAGAGGATAGACATTGATTTAAAACCTCTGAGGACTTCTCAAATCTAGTTCAGATTATTTAGATTTAGTACAAGGGGCATCTATTATAGGGATTTCTTTTTTTTTAGCATTATTTTAGTTCTTCATCCACTTCCTTGGCTAGGAAGTTGGACCTTTTTTACCACACTTATCTTCACATAGGTAAGTTTAGGTACACATCTTTTTCCTTTCTTATATCTAGTACTTCATTTCATTACATCACTAGATTAAAAGAGGGGAAAATGTATACACCTTGAATTGGTCAAGAAAACACACATATTATGTATTTTCATAGTCCTTTCATAGGAGACTCTAACTAGAGAATATGGTTTTTTATTCACATTTAGTCAAGTCCTTTTATCTTAATATAATCCCTAGACATCTCTTTGCTTATCCCTAGTCATCCATAGCTTTTTGGACATAACCCTTTCAGGCTTAGGTACCTCTTTTAGACCTAGACGCATCCCCCTAGGTCCCACACCCCTTAGATAATAGTGCCCAAATAGGACTACAATGTTGAAACCTAGGGTGCCTAGCTCCAATGTTATTGTCCAAACAAAATTTTGGTTCTAACAGTCAGTTTCTTCCATAAGATGAGTCTTACCCCTTTTCTTTGATTCATTATTAAGTTTTCCAATGTCATCCAAATTCAAATAAATCTCTCAAATTCAAAATAATGAGTCTCCTATATAAAGGAATACATAAGGTATTATATATATAAAACTTACTATTTTTGCACATTAGACATAATAAAATAAATCAATAGTATATCTTAGCTTCTCAACAACACACATAGATTTACATGCTTGATCAAGTAAGGGCCTAGGTGAAATTCATTCTTGCATCAATTGTGTACATTGATTATGCACGTTACCTAAGGGATAACTACAACTAATCTGAGACCCTAACTTGAGGGTTATTGTAGGTAGTAATCAAAACATTAGAGGTTCTTAATTGTGTGATCATTCTTCCCATAACCCAATTCCCCCCCTATTTTTATTTTATTTTATTTGTTTTTTCCATGTGTGTAGACTAATATAGGTACTAAATATTGAAATATAACTACAATAAGCTTTAATGACTTCTAGGACCTAAAATTTGGTATGTAGGGTCATATTAAGTAGATGAGTAGAACCCAAAAAGATATTAGCCTCAGGACAATAGCACTGGGAAAGGACTATAGCATTAAACACTAGGGTGTCTTATTTTTGACACTCATATCCAATAAAAAAATAGAGACTAGTTATAGAATTCAGACACTGTCCTAGTCTTGCTCCTCCAATTCTAGGTTTAGAATCATTAGTTTTAGTATCAAACTAGTTAAGTTAATATTTCTTTGTCTTATCCTTTCTATTTAAGTTAAGTTGATCAAATTAGCATAAAACTATATTTTACTACATAAAACTAGAATTCTCCCTATATTTTAGACCTTTATTACTTAGGAATATAGCTCCAATATTCCAAAAATAATAAAATAATAAATACACCCCAACATGGTGAGTTTGATTACATTGAGTTATGTACAACATTCAAGATCTTTTAGAGGGAAGTAACTAGACAATATGAAATGAATAATCCACCAAAATCTCATTAGGATCTTAAATCTTATAGCACATCCATGTTCTTCGAGAATCATGAGTTTCCCTTCCTAGGAGAAGATGAAAATGAATGAGAGGATAATACAAATGAAGTTCATGCTTTCTAGCAGTTTCAAAGAGGTACGTACAACTTAAGGAACAAGTAGCTACTTACCACCTTGACTCCTCCAAATACCATGAAAATTCCTCCAAAACCCAAAGTGAACAACTACCCACCCCCTCCAAAATGGAATGATCAACTACCAAATAAATAATAATTAAGTAAAGAGGGATACAATATCATGGAAGATATGAAAAATATTAAGGGAAAATATAACTCTCCATGAGTTATCCCAAATCACTAAGCAAAATGAGTTGTTGTGGAAGTCCATTATTAGAAAGACCCCTATGAAAAGACCTAAAGTGGCTACATAAAAAGTGAAGGTTGATAATTCCATTGTTATTTACAAGAGTAAACCTGAAGTACCACCATTTATGTTAACCATTAGAGCATTGAATAAGAACATTCATAACTATTTGGTTGATTTTGGAGCATTTACAACTATTATGCCTACTTCTATATGTACAAATCTTAGTCCTATCCCAAGTCCCTCAAAGAGATCAGTCTCTCAACTAGATAAAATAGTGGCACTAATAGTGGGAGAACTAAAAAATGTGCACATCTAAGTAGCATCAAAACCAAGAGTATAAATGACTATCAATGTCCTAGTAGTGGACATATTAGAAGGTTATAGATTATTTTTGAGAAAATATTAGTCCAAAATGATTAATGGGTATCTTTCTATAAACTTCTCACATATATGACTACTATGGAGGGGAGTTGAAAACCAAATTGGAATTGATAGAGATCCAAGAATGAAATATTTCATCAAATAATACAACATAAATAATGAATTAAAGTATGAATCTCCTACTTTGTCTATTTATACTTTTACCACTCATAATCTAGTGCAAAACCTAGAGCCTGAAGGTTTGAATTAGCTATGAACTATGCATTTTGATGGAACTAGGTCCAAGTAGGATTGGGCATAGGAATTTATTTTATTGACCCTCAAAGTAATAAGTTCTTGGTAGAATAAAAATTACAATTTCCATGTACTAATAATAGAGATGAATACAAAGCTCTAATTTTGGGATAATAGTTTGCACTGAATAACAACATAAAGTAGATAAAGGTGTTCAATGACTCAAAGTTGTTGGTCCATCAAGTAAGAAATAAATAAAAGTGAAAATTATCTTATTTAAAGAGATATAAACATAGGTCATGGGACCTAATTAAGATCTTTGAATCTTTCAACACAATGGCACTCCCAAGAGAGCAAAATCAGGCTATCGATTCACTAGTTGTTGCTAATACCAATCTTCAGCCATTACAAAAGTCTGAGGGAAGGATATTGTCTATTGAATTGGTTCTTTATCCCTCTATTCTAGATAATGTATAAAATTTATAGGTCTTTAGTAATAACCAACATATTATCCATTTCTTAACTAATTCAAGGGATTTTAAGCCCAAATCATTGATAACAAGGATGTTAACCACTTTTGACAAGAAGAAATAGATAAATACGGTATTCTCCAACTTAAAGAACTGAATTTTAGTTGGCTATCTTTTTATAAATACCATTCAACTTAGATCCTCAAGTGCAGTAGCTAAGATATCCCAAGGTTGATGAATCTAACTTCAAGATGGAAAATCTAGGGGATGAGCATAACTTGTGTTATGTTAATATTAGTCTTGGCTATACCCTAGAGGAAAGATAGTGAATGAGGGATTTAATCACTCAATATAAGGATGCTAAGGTGTAAGACCCATAGGTCATCACTCACATAATCCCCCTGAAGAAAGACCATAAACCATTCAAACAAAGGTATAGGCCAGTGAACCCTATTTTAGATCCTCTTATTTAGAAGGAAGTAGAGAAGTTATTAAGTGCCAAAATCATCTTCCTAGTCTAAAATTTTACCTAGGTGGCTAATTTGGTCTTAGTTAGGAAGAAGAGTGGTGAGATCATATTATGTGTGAAATTTAGAAATTTGAATAGGGTTTTTGAGAAATATAATTATCCTCTACCTTTTCTAGATGAGGTAATACAAATAGTGAGTGGTTCTAAAATGATGTCCTTTTTGGATGGATTTTTAGGCTATAATCAAGTACTAGTATAGCTAGAGGATAGAATGAAGATGATTTTTACCTTGAAATGTGGTACTTATGCATAAAAAAAGATGTCATTTGGCCTAATCAATGCATGATCTACCTCTCAATGTGCCATAAATCATGCCTTCAAGGGACTAATAGGACAATTCATAATCATGTATATGGATGACCTCATAGTGTTTTCAAATAATAGGAAAGATCATGTAAATATTCTCTGATCCATATTTGAAAGGTGTAAAAAGTTTAGGATTTTTTAAATCCAAAGAAAATTATATTTGGCATCACTAATGGGAAACTCTTGGGACATATTATCATAAAAGATAAGATCACCATTGATCTAGAAATAATCAAGGCAATGTCTAAGATTTAGCAACCAAATAGAAAGAAGGAGCTTAAGTCATTTTTTGGGAAATCAATTTCATGAGGAAGTTCATCTCAGTATTTTTCAATATTGTTAAGCTTCTAAAAATCATGCTCAAGTAAGATGCTAATATAGAATATATAGTTGAAGCTAAAATGTCTTTTTAGGACATCAAGGATGCATTATCACAAGCTCTAGTTTTAATCAACCTAGATTTCAAAAAGGATTTCTACCTATACTCCTTCACTTTAGAACATATGATTGCTACTATTATAATAAAAATAAGGGGAAAAATAGAGCATCCAATCACCTTCATGAGTACCGACTTGAAAGATGTAAAACTCCAATGATCAATAAAAAAAATTCTCTTTGGTCAAAGTAGTGAAGAAATTTTGGCATTACATCTTAAGGAATAAAACCATCACTATTGTACCTAATCTTACTGTCAAGCTCACCCTTTCATAGAATGCACTGGGAAAACATCGAGGCAAGTGGATTTCCAAGCTCTAGGAATTTGACATAGAAATTAGGCCTCCAAAGATGGTCAAAGGTCAAGGCATTATTCAACTTATGATTGAACTTGATACTTAAATCATTATTAAAGAGGTATGTGTAACATAAGTTTCTAAAGGAGAATGGTACATAGATATAATCCAGTATTTACTTATAGGGACTTGGCCCCCAGAGTTTAGTAGAGAAAGAAGGAGAGATTTGAGGCTTAGATCTGCTCATTTCATGATAAAAAAGGGAGTCCTTTACAAAAGGAGTTATGAAGGTGTTTATCTTAGATGTGTATCTATAGAAGAGGCTAAGGAATTTTTAGAAAATTTGCATCATAATATAGGTAGTGGTCACCCTACTGGGAATACCATAACACATAAAATTTTGAGGTTGGGCTACTATTGGATAATCATCTTTAAATATGCACATATGCATGTCAAGAACTATCATGAATGTTAAGTATTATCCAAGAGAGTACATGTAGTAATACCTCTACCTGCAATTATTGAAGGTAGGCCATTTACATAGTGGGTTTTAGATTTAATTGGTGTAATCAACCCAAATTATTTAGTAGGCTATAAATTTGTGCTCATGGATATATATTATTTCACTAGATGGATGAAAGACATAGCCATGAAGAATAGTAGAGCACAAGATGTGATTCATTTTTTGGAGGAACACATTACAACTAGATTTGGCACACCCATCTCTCTAGTTTGTGATAATGGACCCAAATTTATATCAAAAAAATTCACTGAATGGGCACATGAGAATCATATTATAATTAGGTTATCCTCTAATCACTACCCTCAGGGAAATGAACTAGCAAAGTCAACAAATAAAATTTTGATTGATGTAATCAAGAAGTTAATAGGGGACAAGCCTAGGGAGTGTCATAATCTACTAGAGTATGATCTTTGGGTAGACCAAACGACATACAAACAAGCCTTAAAGTATTTTCATAACCCATTGGTGTATGCACACATACCAATTTTCCCCATCGTATTGAAGCTACCCACCTATTAGTTCATGTAAGATTACATGGAACCAAATAACAAAGTAGAATAAAGGTTTCTTGATATAATAGAGATGGAGGATTCAAGGACAAAATCCTTACAAACCTTCAACAAACACCAATATGTGGTAAAAAGGTTGTTTGACAAAAGAGCAAAAGTCAAAGCATTCAAAATTTTGAATCTAGTGCTAATATGGGATCAAGCCCATGAAAAGAAAGAATAACATGAAAATTTTTCCCCATTATGGATTGGACCCTATCAAATTTTAGAGATCATGGGAAATAATTCATTCCATAAAAAGTACCTCAAAGGTAATGAGCTTACCTACCCAGTCAATGGATAATTCCTAAAGCATTACTTTAGATTTGTTCCATCTCCAAATATTACTAATTAAGAGGAGGGACAAATAAGTTTAGATATAGGATTAGGCTAGATTTTTCCTACTTTCTAGATTTATTTTCATTATTTTCGTAGATTATATTTCAAATTTTTCCTAGAATAATTCCTTGCTTTCTAGATTAGTTATTTTTTATTTTATTTAATGTTCAAAGTTGGGTTTGCTTTATTTATTTCAAAAAGAGTAAATCCAAAAAAACTAATTCTAAGACTTATAAAGGAGGGGAAATTTTTAATTTTGACACTCTTGGGGACTAGGTTACAAATTAGGTATATTTTTATGTTTTTGAGTCTTTAGAATGAAGAAATGCAATCAAAGAATTATTCTAAATATCATCACAAATTGAATACTCTTATCATGTATGTGGATGTTGCTCTTGGGGTGTTTCATACAAATTTATAAAATTTTCTTATTTTATTGGACCAACTACGCTTATCATGATAAAGACTTGTTGAAAGTGACAATTTTGGGTATAGATCTGGCTAGTAGGGATGTTCTAGTAATGTTTTGTTTTAAAATTATACTATCTCACTAGGGTTCCATCTCTTTCTCCATTAATCAAATCATAAAATAAAAACACAAAAAAGGAGAGAATAAAAGAACCAATGAGTTCAAAAGAGTAAAAAATCAAAAAAAAAGGGCTCACATGGTGAAATAAGGTAAGTGTACCATGCATCATGGTTAAAAGTAAATAATGAAATGGAAAGTGTAGAAATCTATGGTATCTCTATCAAGGCTATGGATGTTCAAATAGAATCAGATCAATGCCTAAACTTACCTTTATTTAATGATCTTTAATATATACTATAACAAAACCTACTACCTTATCAAAACCTTTAAAAAACTCATCACATCAAGGACTAAATAAAATACATGTTTAACACACATAGGTCCAAGACGTTTGAAGGAAAGTATGTTATGTGAATTAACTTAGGAATCCCTTTCATGTTTCTAATTTGAAGTATTTTTCTATGACACACTTCAAGATTGATTTAGATATTGCTAACCAAAATATTGGATTCTTGAATACTCAGGAGTATTCCCCTTGTAAGTCACCATTTTTTGTACCCAACATCCCCCTTCTCTTTAAGGGGACCCACCTTTTATCAAAATATGATCTTAAAATATGGAGTCATTTTCGTATGTTGATGAAAAATCTAAGGCATTTCACTTTTTGGCAAGATAATATTGGCTTTATATTTTATGAGACTAACTCTGGTATGTAAAGATGAATTATTCAAGTGTATGTTCTTCAAGCTAATTCTTTCACCCCTCATGAAAATTATTTTTTTGAATGTTGTTTTGGGGGTATTATTGACCGTATTTTCCTTTAGGCTTATGGTTTGGGAAGCCTTATTTTTTTGGATAAATTATTGTAGACATTTTGTCTAAAATAATTCTCCCAAAGGAATTAGACTTGAAGACTCTTGGCCTTACAAAATTCTAGACAACATACACTTTCCCCAAATTAAATTACCCTATGGATTACCCCTTTGACCCTATCCAACCTGCCCTTCAAGTCTTTTGAAATGTCCCTTAGCTATATGAAATTAACCTTCAAGAAGTTTAAAAGTTCCCTTCAGCATTCAAGAAGTAGACCATTTGGAATATTATGAAGTCTCATCATACTTAGCTAATATAAAATAAAAATACTTATTATTATTTTAAAGACGCCCCCTACCAACCTGAACTAACAAGTTTGAATATAAGAAAAAGTGAACATTGCATATTTATATCACACAAACTAATATTTAATGCAGTATCCTATATAGATGATACACAAATAGTGAAGACATCATTTGCCTAAAAGTTAACTTACATTTGAAGCCTCCTAATTTCTAACAGTGACCAAAATCCCTAGTACACATATCAAGAGTTTTGAAAATATAACAATCACTAAGCTAAAATCCTAAATGTTTGAACCAGATACATAGCATATTGAAGGAAACTATAAGTATCCTAGAGTATGAAAAAATGGCTTCTAAATCTAGGACATTTTGAGGAATGAATCCACCATCTACATTTTCAATTAAATATTCTATAGTGTTTAAGGACACTGTCTTCTATGTGGTGGTATTTGGAGATATGTATCAAAACTATTCATAATTTGGGGATGCCATTAATTCAGTAGACATATTTTCACTTGAAGATGAGATGATATTAGTAGAGGCACTATTTGTCAAGGAATTATTAGCATATAAATGCCAAAAATTGCACTTCACTATGGCCAAAAAAAAATTTATGCCTTGCATAGACCTTTTTAGAGACTTATTCTTTTTGAGCAAGATATCACAGGATGATTTCTTACTTCATTCTCATGGTGATATGGTGGTCACGTGCATCTCTGGTGATGATTTTTAGAGGTATTTATCTCTCATAATACCTAATTCTTACTTTTAAAGACACACTTTGGTACATTTCAATGAAGAAACTTCAATCAAAATGGTCATATCATCATGGCTTATCCCTAACCAAACAATCACATGGAAGGTGAAGAAGCTAAAGGGATCAATTCTAATCAAGAATTTTAGGATGGGAATCTATATTGGTATGGCATTACTCAATAGATTATATTGTATGACCAACATCCATTTTATGAATTCATATATGGTACCATTATTATATATGATGCTATCACATAATGCCACTTATGCCCTAGGGGAAATAATCAATTTGAGATTGAGGGAACAAATTGTTCATAAGGATAAGCATCACACACCCACAAGAGATTTTTACATGATGTCATTTTTAGTGGACAAAGTCATGGGAACATGCTATAAGGACTTGGGTAACTTATGGAATCCTACCATATATCACATGAAGAACAAAATTTGTGATTACTACCAATTCATTCACATATATGCTTACACTAAGCATATGGTCAAGATATGTTAGGATTTCTACCCACATGTATGGAAATCCATTCATAGCTTACTAATACCTATAATTGGGGAGAATATTTGAAAAAAATTTAAGGGAAAGGCGATTAATTCCTCTACCAAATTTTACTATTATTATGATCTAGGGAAACAAGGTCAGGCCCCTATGTCTTCCGAAACATGTGCAAAATAAATTGGCTAAAAAAGAGATTAATTTCTAGTTATGGAATAACCTTGAAGAATATTTGGAAGGACAAAAGAAGGCCTTATAATTTAGAAACTTAGTTTCAATTTATAGGATGGTGTATCAAATAAGAATGTATTTTGAAGATGTAGGTGGAAATCGACACCACTATGGCTTCCCCACACTTGAACATAGAGACTAGGATCTACATGGGCTAATCTAAAAACATATTCATGGATTCAATATACCTTACTACACCAATCTTATGCTTATGATTTTATTTTCATGAATGCAAAGTCTGATGAAGACATATTGGATCAAGTGTAGATTGTTGTGCTACAAGAGGATCATCTGAGAATGATCCAAACTGGCCCTTCCATCTCTACCAGGGAGTTGGATAGTAGAAAAGAACTCTTTAAGGGGTGGGAGAATTTAGATTTTTTAAAGGGAAGTTTAGGAGAATAAGAGCTTCCTCCTCTCAATGACTTCCTTTAAAATCAAAATTGAAAATAGTGAATAGAAACCCCAGGCTACCTGAGCCTAGTTATCAAAGAGAAGGACAAAGAGGAGATCTTATCAGATTGTATTACGATCAGGAGGGAGACAAAGTGTAAGAAATCCTTACTGCAAGCTCTAGTCACATTCCTATGGTTATCCCTCAAGTATCTATTATTTCATCTATGGGGGTAGCTACTTCACAAGAAGCATCTTGCACCTCCCAAGGCTCTCCCACATAAGGAAATACCCCTTTGGTCTATACAAGGAAGCCCAAGCCCTCCATAAGTAGCCCTATAGTATAGGCATCTCAAGGCTTGCCCAAACCACCTCTAAGTTCATATCCAACAAGGTAGGATGTGGTTATCATCAAGGACATGAGTCTCCAAGTAGACCCAAAAGAGATTCACCTCTAAGGTACTCAAACCTTTTTAAGTTTTCTTTTATCCTTAATTTCTATTATTGATCAATTTTTAGTCTCTTCTAAGGAAGCTCCCATCTCTACTTCATCTACCCCCTTCATTCATTCTGCCTCTAAATTTAATATTTCCATTTTGACCACCATTATTGAGCCCTTTATTATCACTTCCACACCACTCCTTATGGCTACTCCTTTACCTACTAACACTTCTATTATGAGGATGCTTAAGAAGAAAGCATCTAAGAAAGTCCAAACTAATCTTGCCACCCCTCAACTCCATGTTCAATTCACATAGATTTCCATTCCACTCCCTACCACCACTTCCATAGAGGAGACCATAGTCAAAATAACCAATAGGGGATGGAAGGCCAAGCCCCAAATAGGTTTAGTCTACCCACTCCATCAATTTAGAGGATTGGATAGGTCTAAAATAATTTGGCCTTCCTTACTTGATGTTTTGACAAAGGTTAGTGAGAAGTAGAATAAAGTGGAAGAGGACACTGAGGATGATGTTGTGGTCATAAATTCTAATACATCCAGTCTAAACATTCTACCTTGGGTAATGGATTTAAGAAGTTAGACTTCTAAAATGCCAATTTACAAGATCACTAAGCTTCCCTCTATGTCCACTCTATTTTATCTTCCAATGGGCATTATCCAAAGGGTGAGGAAGAGGAAGCTTTAATATGACCATGGTGTAAGAATCATTCTTGAGGAATGACAACTAGTGTTCTCCCTCACCAAGAGGTAGAATAGACATCCAAGATAATCTGTATATGAGGAAAATATCTCAAACTTGGCTCAAGTGCATAAGGATATTTTAGTGTCTATTTATTAAGTCACTAAGTTATCATGATAAGATAAAGAAGAGGAGGTATATGACTTACAAACATAGATTAAGTAGCTCAGGGAATAATCTAAAACCATGCATATTCCTACATGTACTAAAGTCAAGGTTTAGAAGGCCACATCAAAATGTTACAACTCCTTGGATGCCATGGAATTTAGGAAAGCCAATATAGCTCCTCATATGAACCAAGAAAATCATATTTTCAATTCTTTAATTCAATATAGTACTAAGCTCAAAATGTTAGTTATCTATATAGTAAACTCTTTATATAGCCATCTTGATTTAATGAAAACTCTTAAGGCACATAATGCTTTAAATATTTTTATCATCTGGAAAGAGGAGGTGAAGGTCTTGTTGAAATTATTTGGATCCTTGATCCCAAAATATCAAGCACATGAGGCTCAACTCCTCCAAATTTTAGATGATTTAAAATTGTCTAAGGCAAGAGATTCTACTGGTAGATTGGTTACTATAATTAATTTTGACAAAATTGTCCAAGAAATTATAAATGTCGTTAAATAGAGCATACAAGGTTTGGTAATTGAAGAGATAGAATTTGATCTTAGAAAGTCTCAGAGGAAGGTGACCGAGGTTGATTTTTTAATAATAAATTGCAAATTAATAAGGATGAACATGCAAGACTCTTTGGATAGACCAAGAGACTTCATCAGCCATCGTTACTCAACTTAGACATTATTTGACAATAACATGATGTCACACATAAAGTATACGAGGATAATGAGGCAAATAATAAGTAGGCCTCTAGTGGTGTTGCTATATCTTCAACTATTGCTTCTAATTCCATGCATACTAGAACACATACATCACTTCGAATAACTCAACCTTGATAGGATGAAATGTTATGCATGTATAATTTTTGTAGTGGCACATACACTTAGATTTTCCTTGTAATTAGATCAAAGCATTGTAAAATTGACTTTATATTTTTTGTGTACATGCACACATTGCATTGTTTTGTAAAATTCAATTTAGTTATTTATAGCTTTTTAATCTTTTTCTTACATGGCTTTGGACCGAAGTTAGAACTACACACTCTAACTGCCACATGTAATCATCATGCATAGACTTAGATGATGAGGCAACCCCCTCCCCAAGGTTTATAAATACAATTGTAACCATACTTTATGTTTTGGGTCAAATTGTTTTGGAATATAGAGTAGCAACCCAATTTTGATCATCAAGCAAAATGTTTTAAGTATTTTCTTTCCAATTTTGTGTTATTAGGTATTATTTCCATGGTTGTTTGTTTCAATAAATCTTTAGTTTGCTAAAGTTGTGAAGAGATTATTGATTTCTTTGATTAATATGATAATCCTAGATATGCAATAGCTATTGAATATTGGTGAATGTATTGATTAAATTAGTCAAGATAAATTGAATCATATTTATGGAATGTGTACTAGTGTTTTCTTGGTGTAGTATTTTGTGTGTGTGTTACATCTACCTTAGATAATTCATTATCTTGAGCCATAATCTTCTTTTTAAATGGTGTGAAATAGTTTCACTAAAGGAACCAACCTTTTTTTGAGGCTAGTGAAATTCCTACATTCATAATTCCCTAGAATTATTAGTCATCCCTAATTGCATGTGTGATATTACTGCTAGCAATAGGAATTGGTTTTCAAGAAACACAAGTCTATCCAGAAACTATCTAGGAAAGTAATTTCCAAGATCCATGAAAAAAAAAATTTTGTCCCTACCTTATCATACTTTTATGTTTTGTTATAAAATATTTAACCACTTTAGTTTAGAATCTAGTCACCCATAAAACTCATTTAAAAAACCACTATTTTAGGGTCCACACCTCCATAAAAAAAACCTTGTCAAAAACTTACATGATTTACCCCTATTCCATCAACAAGCTGAAATAAACCATATACCTACAACTCATGCCTTGGAGTGGAGTTTACCTCCATTGATATCCTAAAACATTAGAGGCTACCTCATTCAACTATGGTGTGCATAAAACCTACGTCAATAGGTATATGGTGGTCTCTTAGTTGTGGAGATAGTTTGATAGTATAAATTATGAATATTATGATACCTAATGGAGTAAAACATAATATAAATTAATAAAAGACATGAATATTATAAACTTTGGGTTTATTATCCTTTATAGACATGTAAATATTGTTATGAATTATTGAATTAAAATGACCTAATTTATGAGGGCTGAATTCAAAGATTTTAAATAATTATATAATTTTATATGGATTGATTTCACTTGAATTAATAATGTTGTACTACATTTGGTCTATCAATTTGTCTAGGTATATATAAATTATTAAGATTTATAGTATGATATCTATGTATGAATTCATTTTTTACATTACGATATTGCATCCATTCAATGAATGATGAATGGAAAGCAAGAATATTATTCAAAGGTCATTCGTCATTAGTTGAATGAATGAATGAATATCATATGATTTAGTATAGAGTATTTATTATGTGTACTATACCTAGATTGTTATTATCTAATTTGACTATAAAATGCTTTATCTAAAGAATTATTATAGTTGTGTACATTTTCTATCCATTATACATTATAGTTTGTATGTTTTTTGGATTTTGTAAGCAATATTGATTTTACACATGTCACTTATTGTTTGTTGGTTATAAATATTCACTCTAAATTCATCTTCTCCCTCATGAAGGGAAGGGCCATTCCTAGTGGGAAGGTGTGTAGTGAACCATCCATCTATGGTTGGAGGAAAAGTGCTACGATGATGCTCTCCCTCTATATAGCTATAGAAAATACCAAATCAAGCTCATAGATATCATACTATTATTTCAAATGCATTTTGTTTACAATATTTATGTATTTAATTTTATTTATTGAGCAAACTATCACAATAATGGTTTTCATAACTATTTCAACATGATTTTTTAATATTTTATTATCTCAATTAAAATTGCATATTTTGTAAAAGGATAATTTTAGTCCTATATGAAATAATCTAAGCCAATTTATATTATTTATGGCTGATACATCATATTGCATTTCTATATTTATTTGATATGTTGTTTTGTAGATAGTATATTATTAACACAATGGTTATAGATTGATTTAATGGTGTGCTTTCATAATTTTAATAAGATAAGAAAAGTGGGACCCAAATTAATGTATTACTAAACTATTTTATCAATATAACTTGTTTTATAATTTAATAAATATTATATTAGTATACATAAAAAGTGTTTAACCAAGGAGGAGTTAGGTTTTCACATTCCAGTATTAGAGTGAATGGATAGTGGAAGTGAAGTGTTGTGAATAAAATAATGGAGGATAATACATTAATAAGAAGAGAGATGTGTATTTGAGAAGAAGAGGACCATAATAATAAAAATGATAAAATAGGGGCATGGTATTCTTGATAGACAAATTTAGGTACTTTAGGGTGAGTTAAAAAGGTAAGTAAAAAAATACAAGTTGGGTTTTCGTTGTTTATCAAAACATACAAAAATTATTAGAAAATGTTTTTTAGGAAAATATTATGGGTAATCATTGCAAATTAAGAAATTTTTATCTTTTAATCTTTCATTTTCAATGATTTCAATAGAATTTTTTGTAAAATACTTGTCTTTTCTATAAAGCCTAAGCTATCATAGCACCATTTTTGGTTAAACATGTAGTTATTAGCTATGGCTAGGTTGTGCAAGTGGAATTAGGTTAAAGAGACCAATTTTTATTAAATTTTTAATTCATTTTCATAGTTTATTGCATTTAGAGGAACCCATAAGGTCATTTTAGCTTTTGGTGTCTTCTATAGAATGAATATCTCGTTGTAATGGAGATATAACTATTTGGTAAGGCTTTTATTTGCTAGATGTAACTCACAAAATTTATTTAGTCATATTTTAAAATATTTTTTGTGCTTATAAACCCATGGTTGAGAATATATTCTTCACCGAAGAGTCTATAAAGCTAATAGGTCGACCCTATTACTCGTTGGTATATTTTTGGTTTAAAAATGAGATTATAATGGATTTTTATCTTGAATTATTTGGGGTGGTGGACTTAATATATGGTTAATTTTGTATACCTATTTTATGTTTTTAAAAACCCTTTGGTATTTTTAGTATAATATACCTACATCTGTTCTTATATTTATAACCATGTATAAAATACACAACTAGTTTTGAAGGGATTCAAAAGTTGTTAATAGTTTTTTATTTACTTTTAGTTGGTATCTAGTTTGTATAGCTATATCATACTATTTATATGTAATGCATGGTTTTATGTGTTTGTTTTGTGTAAAATTTGGCATATAGTATGGCTAAAAATGATCATTTTATAAATTTTGATATATCATATGGTTGTAGCTTGACTTTTGTGTATGTATAGGATTAATAGACAACTATAAGTGATCATTATATGAGTTGTTATTGGTTGTAGAAAAATTCACCATACA
Source organism: Torreya grandis (assembly GCA_037957365.1). NCBI lineage: Eukaryota > Viridiplantae > Streptophyta > Pinopsida > Cupressales > Taxaceae > Torreya > Torreya grandis. The sequence goes on from JARHVA010000105.1 coordinate 21,529, forward strand.
TATTATGGATATATTTGTATGATATCTTTCATTTTGTGCTTATAATACCTATTTTTATATTTTTAGTTCATTTATGTAAGTTATAAAATCTTGTTGGGATAAATGAGTTGATTTAATACTTTTTTAGATAAGTTGAACTATTTAGGTATTCATTTTATTTACAAGATAAAATGTTTTAGAATATTGAACAACTATAAGCCTCTTGAGGATGTCTACATTCATTTTGGAATATGTTTGAAAACCTATTTTTGTTCACAAAAGCACTTAAATTTAACAAACCTATAGGTGGATGTCTTGGCCACTTGTGGGCTTGTAAATACAAGAATAACTAAAGACCTCAGCCAAGTATGGATTTGAAATGGAGTTTACATGATTAATTAGATTATTATTCTATATTATTACATCATTGGCAATAACCATTATGTGTTTGCATCCTACTAGTTTTAAGTATATGTACAAGAATGATTTCCTACTAAGACAATAAAGTGATTTACATATTATAATAAAAAGATTTGATTATAAAAATATATTCTAATGATATACAAATATTAATGGAAAGTTAGATAATATATTAAGATAAATATTATGCATACCTTTTATAGTAGTAAAAATGGACTTAAACCTGTTAGTTATGATTATGTATACCTGAAAATAAAATGAGTGTATCGAAATATAATAGCATAACTTTCAAATTTTAATACTATTGGTATATGTTGATCCCTTGATTATGGAGATAGTTTTGTATAGTATCAAGTATGAATATTATGATTCCTAATGGATTAAAATGTAGTATAAATTACTACAAGACATGAATTTTATAAACCATAGGCTTATTCTCCTTTATAGTTTTGATATTATTACTGATTATTGAGTCAAATATGACCTTATTTACAAGAGCTGAATTTAAAGGTATTAAATTATTATAAAATTTTGTGAATTTATTTAGATTTTACAAAGGATTTAATAAATTTATATTATCTATTGTTTGGGGTATAGATAGATTGTTGTGAGTTATGGTATGATATATATGTATGACTATGGTTTTTACATTATGATCTTCCTTTCATTCAACATATGATGAATTGTGTTAATCATAAGTTGAAACAATGATTGATTGATTATTTTATGATTTGGTAGAGAGTATTTATTATATGGAATAGTTTGATATTATTATAATTGTATTTAAGTATAAAATATTTTGGCTAGAGTAATGTTATAATTGTACATTATCTATCCACTATATATTATATTTTGTATTTTTGATGGAGGATATATGAAATATTTATTTTACACATTTCACATGTTATCAATTGGTTCTAAATATCCACTCTGCATTCATTTTCTCTTGTGTGAATAGAAGGGCCACTCACAGTGGGGTGGTTTGCAAAGAAACAATGGTATGTGGTTAGAGAAAAGTGTTATGATGATATTATCCTTCTTTATATATATATAAACCAATAATTAAACATGCTCATGAATATCATAATATTATCATAGACACATTTTATTTACATTATTGATGTATTTAGTTATATTTATTGATCAAACTATTATAATAGTGGTTGTTGTAACTATTTCAAGTTCATTTGATACTATTGTACTATCTCAGTTGTGACTGCATAGTCTGTAAAAGGATAAGTTTACTATTGTATGAAATACTTTAAGATTAATTAAATTATTTATTTCCACTACATCATATTATATTTTTATATTTATTTTATATTTTATTCCTATAGATAAAATATTTTTAACATCATGATTATAGATTTATTTAATGTTGTAATTTCATAATTTTAAAAATATAATAGAAGTGGGACCCAAATTAATGTTTTACTAAACTATTTCACTGAGATAACTTGTTTTATCATTTAAAAAATCTGATATTAATAGAAAATAATTAAGTGTTTAACTTAGGATGACTTAAGTTCTCACATTATGGTATCAGATCAAGGTTTAAAAGCTCAAACATAATAAGTCCACTAACATTAAAATTATTCTTATTCTTTAGTAAGAGGATGGCTCATGAAAAAGTAAGTGATGAGGGGACTTATAATTAAATTCCTCCTCAAAATCTTGATCAACTAAAAACTAAACAATATGCGAAGATGGATTAAATCCTTGATATCATGAAAGAAACATAGGATAAAATAATAACCCTAGATTAAGAAATTCATAGGCATGATAAGAAGATGGACAAGATTAAAAGGCTAATCAAGAAGAGCCCATATAACATGAAAATGTTTATAAACAACAAGTGGAAAGGGTGAAAGTAATTTTAGAACTTGCACATGACATGAAGAAATTAAACCCACCTACGTTTGATGGAATAGTGTTGGGTGATGAAACTAAATCTTGGATCACTAGAATGGATAATTTTTTTGAGATATAAAATTACTCAAAAGTGATAATGATGTGTGGGGAGATTACCAAATTATTGTGAAGCATAAACTTGGTGGGAAAATAATAAATTTAAACTATGCATAGTCTCCACCATCATCACTTAGGATGAGTTCATAGCCTTGTTTAGGGATTGATCACTTCCACAATTATATTTTGATCAGAATTTAACTAACTTCCAAAACCTAAAATAGGGAGATATATTAGTAAATGAGTACTGGTAAAAATTCACTAAGCTTCTGATATATGTACCCTAGTACCAAAAATATGAATTCTTTTGTATCAATAAGTTCATCATAGAGTTAAAGCCTCAAATTGAATGAAAACTAGATGTTCATGGACCTTATACAATGGAACATGTCCTAAAGAAGGTAGTTAAGCAATAATAAATTTTGAAATCAATTATAGGGGTTAGAAAAAAGTTTAGGAAGACATTTCATGGCCAAAGATCACTCTTAATAAAAATAACTAAAAATAAAATGAGAATTCCAAGAACTAGTTTAATAACCATAATATAAGATTAAATAATGCTTGAGGGACCAAGAAAACTAGAAATGATTTCAAGGATTTAATGGAGGAAATAAATTTGAGGGGAAGGAACCTCCCAGAAAATGTTTCACATGTAGAGGAGATTGTTATGCTGAAGACTGTCCTCGGTGGAAGATAGATGGAAAGTCAAAGAATTAGTCTACCTTTATTTTACAATAAGGAACCTTCCATTAATGAATTCATGTAGTTATTTAGAACCATCAAGTTACGTTTTAAACCTCTCCCATTAAAACACCAGGTACTTTGTTTGGACATTATATTTAAATTTTGATAGATATAGAATCCACTAATTGTTTTATCTCTCCTAGTATGTTAAATAAATTGCTTGGGAAGGTTGGTTTCATATAAAATGATTGAATAGTATAATATGAGATTGAGTCTTAAGTTAAAGTGGGAAAATTCCTTATAGAAGTAGAAGTGAGATTACCTTAATTTATCATAGTGGTAGATTTATTTACAACACCACAAGGATCATATGACATGATCCTAGGAGTGAATTGGCCCTATAAGCACAAATAAAAAGTCAACTTATTATTAAATAAGTTTTAATTATTAGATGATATGGGGAATAAAAAAAAATCCAATGTTAAATAAAAGAATTGAAATTAAGACAAATTTTAGCTATTCAATTGAAAAAGTCTTAACAAAAAGGGTGTTAGGTATTTCTAGTTAAGGTAGATGACATTAAGGAATCTAAGGAGCTTACCTTATAATATTATCCGTTGTTTCAATATTTGTGATATGTTATCCTATAATAATTACCTAGCCTAACTCAAAAAATAGAGATTTAATTCACAATAGACATCATTCTAGGATCATAACCTCAATCCAAGGCTCCCTATAGGATGATGAAAATAGAATTAGTTATATTAAAATATAAAATTCATGAAATGATTTTGAATGAATTAATCAACCAAGTGTTTTCCATGGCGTATACATGTGGTGTTTATTTAGAAGAAGGATGTAACTCATCACATATGCATAGGTTAAAGGATGTTAAATAAGGAAACCATAAAAAATAGGTTTCTCTACCTTGTATTAATTATCTCTTTGATAAAATGTGTAGAGTAATGGTATTTTCCAAGAATTACCTAAGATTAAAGTACTACTAGTTAAAAATCAAGAAAGAAGACATTCCAAAAACTACATTTAGTATAAGCACTGTGATTTTACAATGCTCCATTTTGGATTAACGAATGCACTTGAAGTATTCATGAATCTAATAAATAGTCTATTTATGGATTACCTTGATCAATTTGTTTTATTTTTTCATTATGACTTCCTAATCTACTCCAAGAGAAAATAAGATCATATATAACATTTAAATCTAGTTATATGGAAAATTTTGAAAGAAAAGAACAATACCTAGGACATATTATATCTATATAAGGAATATCATAAACCCAACAAAGATAAAAGCCATTCATGGAGTGGCCAACACCCAAGAATGTGTATGGGGCATGTAGCTTTATGGGATTAATGGAATATTATAGGAAATTTGTGCCAAATTCCTCTAAGATATATAATCCAAGAAGCTACATCCAACGTAAAGAGAAATGTTTTGTATAGATTGATAGGTTTGAATAAGCCTTTCAAACCTTGAAAAATAGGCTTACTTCAACTCTAATATTACAAATTTTGAACCCAAATGATCATTTTTTAGTAATAACATATGCTTTTGGGGATGGATTGAGTTCAGTTATTATGTAGGATGGTACACTTTTATCTTATGGATCAAGGAAATTGCATCCTTATGAGTCTAATTATACCCCACATTAATTGGAGTTCATTGTAATTTTTCATGACTTACAAGTGTGGAGACATTATCTATTAGGGAAACCATTTGATCTCAAGAAATATAACTTAGGTCTTAATTACCTTTTCACCCAACCCAACCTAAATGCTTATAAAATAAAATGGTTGGAATTCCTTTGAGATTATGAATTTTATATTAGTTTCATAAAGGGAAAGTAAAATAGGGTTGCATGTGCACTTATTTGAAGAAGGTACATAGAAACAATGGTTACTATCAAAATCACCTTCTGAGACCAATTTTTGAGATGTTCACCAGGGGATGAATTATATGAGTAGGTTAAGGATGCTTTAACAATTAATTCCCAAGATCACATATATCAAGGATATCAATTTGAGAGTGATTGTATTTTAATACTCAATGGGAGAATCTGTGTTCTAGATAGAGAGAATCTAAGGGAAATAATGCTAAGAGAGTTACATAATGCTCCATAAATAGGTCATCCTAGTGTGACTAATCTCTTAATAGAGATAAAACTATCAGAGTTGTTTCCAGAATCTAGATAATGCGAGTGCAATGGAGACATGATTACACAAGTTGAAGCAAGTGCACACCACATAGATGCTAAAGAAATTTGAAAATAATACAATAAGAGAAATTGCACAAGACAAAATGGAGAAAACCAAAATTTGATTAGCATGAGATGGCCAAAATGAGGAATACAAATTGGAGAGTATGTAAGTAACTCCTCCACAAAAGGTGGACAAGGCACCCCAAGAATAGAATGTAACTCCTCCATGAAAGGTGGTGACAAGGTGCTAAGAATAGGGAAGTAACTCCCATAAAGGGAGTTACTTATGACATTCTTATGACACCTATGACACATCTATGACACACACCTGCACATAAGCTAGCCTATCCCACAAATGTAGAAAAACTCCATGTGTGCATAAGAAATACAATTTCCTTAATTAATAAATCGGGAAAAATAAAAACCTACACTAATACCCCCCATAAGCATAGCTTAGGTGGGTAGTGTGGAAATATAAAATGGGTCCTGGCAAATAGGCCTGATGAGGTACCCATGTACAAATGCAATCTCCCATAAGATAGATAAAAGGAGAAAACTCGTAGGAAAAAAACTCCCCCCAAAAGAGAGACATAAAATAAGTGAAGAGGCTAGAAGGCCCACCTAAAGATGATGCTACTACAGAGGTAGACTGCACCCCAAGAAGAGCTCATAGATGAATGAACTTGCTCTCAGTGAAAGGTTTAGTGAAGATGTCTGCAACCTGCTCTGAAGACTGGAAAAATATCAAGTCAATGACATGACTATGAATAAGCTCCTAAATGAAATGCATGTGAATCTCTATGTGCTTGGTCTGCTAGTGCCGAACTAGATTCTTGCAAATTTTAATGGTACTTTGGTTGTCACAATAAATGATGGTGGGTTGCTTGATAGGAATGCCAAACTTAGAAAGAATCCCCTGAAGCTAAATAGCCTCAGTAGCTGCATTAATAACTCCCCTATACTCTACCTCTATGGATGATATAGCAATAGCATTTTGCTTCTTGCTAGACCAACTGATAAGACCTGAACCTAGAGAGAAATTGTAACCAAAAGTGGACTTGTGAGTCTATGAATCACTAGCCCAGTCTGAATCTATATATCCAATCAAGTCAACCTCTGTGCCAAATCTATAATGAATCTTGTATCTATGTGAACCCTATATGTAATGCAAGATCCTCTTAGCTACTTTCCAATGCAACTCATGGGGTTCTTGCATGAATTTGGAGACAAGTCCCATTGTATATGAAATGTTAGGCCTGGTGTGAGTCAAGTAGATGAGACTACCAACAAGTTATCGATACTGAGTGGCATCAACCAATGGCGAAGAAAAATTAGTCTCAAGCTTGATTCCTGATAGAAAGAGAGTTAGAGATGGCTTACAATTAGCCATGTGAAACTGAGACAATAATTCAAGAGCATACTTAGGGTGTGTAAGAGAAATCCCTGAATCTGACTGTGAGATCTCAATGCCAAGGAAGTAGTGAAACAAACCCAAGTATGTCATGTCAAATCTATCCTGAAGAGATGCCTTCACCACTGTAATTGTTGATGAAGAAATTTTGATGATCAAAAGGTCATCAACATATAGAACCAAAATCAAGAGTGAATCATCCTACCATAATAAGTAGACATTGGGATTAGAATGGCACCTAGTGAAACCTGTTGTGAGAAGGAAGGAATCCATCTTAGAATACCAAGCCTAAAGGGCCTATTTGAGGCCATAGATATATTTCCTAAGTTTGCATACTATGAAATAATCTTGAACAAATCTTGGTGGCTGCTCTATGTAGATCTCCTCCTCAAGGTCTTCACGAAGAAAGGCACTCTTCACATCCATCTGATGCACATCCCAACCATGTGCTGCAGTAATAGCCAAGGTGAGTCGGATAGAAGTCATCTTTGTAATGGGTGCAAAGGTCTCTGAGTGGTCAATGCCTACCACTTGTGAGAAACCATTGGTGACCAATCACACCTTGTACTTATCAACTGACCCATCTACTACAAACTTGGTCTGATATATCCACCTACAACAAACCATCTTTCTTCCCTTAGGAAGTGAAATCAAATCCCAAGTGTGATTGTTGATTAAGGAAGAATATTCTTCCTCCATAGCATTATCCCACTCAGGTACCCCCAATGCCTCTCAAAAGGTCTATGGATTTGAAACTATAGCAAAGAAGGCATGTGGATCTCTCTGAAAATCCCCCCTAGTACATCTGTCATCTGCAGGATCTCCTACCCAAGTGCCAACACTCACAAGTGTCTGTCTAGCCCAAAGTGGCTCAAAAGTGGGTGAGTCAGGTGCTAACTCCTCATCCTCTAATTGACTAGAGGTGGATGACTCTGCATCACTATCCTCAATATATAAACTTGAAGAAGATGTCTCTAGCTCAAGAACCTATTGTGGCTGATCTAAATCTAACGAGGAATCATCATGAAGAAGTAGATCTAATGAGGGAGAAGAAGTGTCAAGTGTTGAGTCTCTAAGACTCTCCTAAAAATGGACACTTCTCTTGATGAACAACTCATGAGTGACTAGATCTAGAAGGCGATATCCCATAATACCATCTAGATATCCTACAAAGATGCAAGGCTTGGACTAATGTTCCATAGCTTTGCATTTTTTCTTTAGAATGCGGGCCATGGCTGGGGATCCAAAAACTCTAAGGTGCTCAACATCAAGTTTCCTTTTATGCCAAGCTTCAAAGGGTGTTATCCCTTTCAAAGCTTTGTGAGGAACCCTATTTTGAATGTAGCAAGCACAATTGATGGATTTGGCCCAGTACTGTGGTGCTAGGGATTTGGAGTGAATTATACATCTACCCATCTCTTTCAAGAACCTATTCTTGCATTCTATAACCCCATTCTGTGAATGACTGTAAGATACTATGCACTGCAAATCAATCCCCTCTGTAGTGCAAAACTACTCAAATCTGATGCTAACATACTCCCATCCATTATTAGTTTGAAGAACCTTGATGGATTTCTCACTCTATTTCTCAACAAGAGCCTTGAAGTCTAGAAATTTTTCAAACACTTCAGACTTTTGTTTGAGAAAATATATCCAAGTGTACCTAGAGAAATCATCAATAAAAGTGAGGATGTACTTGGCCCTTGTAAAAGATGGTTTGGGAAAGGGTCCTGATACATCACTGTGGACTAACTCCAAAGGTTGCAAAGCCCTCCAAGCTTTGCCTTTGTCAAATTTTGCTTTGAGATGCTTCCCAAGGGAGCACCCCTCGCAAAGTCCTTTTGAAAATTGGACATGAGGCAAGCCAATGACCATGTCATTTTTGTAAAGTTGCTCAAGATAGCAGCAGTTAAGGTGGCTAAACCACTCATGCCATAATTTGGTAACTCCATTTGAATGAGTTAGCAATGTTGTTGGAGAAGAATTTGATGCAAAATGTGAGGTGTATAATTTAGCTTGGTGATTTTCCCTACCCACTGCCATTGTAGTATCACTATGCAACTCCTTGATAATCATTGAATCTGGTGAAAACTCAACTCTCATGCCCTAACCAATGTGAGTGATTTGGTACACTGATAGGAGATTGGTTGAAAGAGAAGGAATACTTAGAACATTGTTGAATGTTCCTCCTTCCATTTCAACTGACCCTCTCCCTGCAATAAAAACTAATGTGTCATCACCCAAACTAATTGAAGTCATGTTACAAGGCTCTAAAGATGAAAACTCAACTAGTGAAGAGCCCATGTGGTGAGAATCACCCGAGTCTATGACCCATGAAGATGTAGAAGCTATAGTTGTTATAAGGGCCTTGCCCTTTTCTTTCTCCTTACCCTTGCCTTTTGCCTTAGTAGAATCTTGGGTAGATGAATTCTACTTGATGGACTCAAGAACACCTATGTTGTTCTTTTCTAGAAGATGAGTTAGGTTATCTATTTGTTTTTTCATGCATTTATGTTCATCATGCCCTATATTTTTACAATAGGCACACTTAGCCTTCTCCTTCTTCGATTTAGCATTGGAGGATGAAGACTCAGTGTTGTTTTTGGCAAGATTGGTATTTTCTTTCTTCTTCTCCTGGTCCTTATTATTTTTCCTCTTCTCCTTTGTTGAAGTCTTGTCCTTACCATTTATAACTATCAAAGGTTGGGGTTGATTAGACTTCACTGTGCCCATTTGAATTAGCTTATCTTGCTCCCTAGTCAAGTTGGCAATGAATGAATTCAAAGAAGGCATTTTCCATGTAGTGCCAAGGGCACTTTTTGTGGCATGGAAAGTGGAGACAAAGACTGAATGGCTTGGACCTAACTTTTTAAGAATAGAAAGTATGAGCTGATCATCTTTCTTCTCTATCTCGCATTATTTCAATTGCAATCTAAGGGTCTTAAACTTAGTGAAGAAGTCATGTAGGGTGTCAAAGTTGCTAGGAATTAGACTTATGAGTTCATTTTTTAGCTCATGACCTCTCATCTCATCAAGCTTCCCAAACAAATTTTCTAAGGTGTCCCATATGTCATTAGGAGTTTGGGAGGATTCTAAGTGGAAGAGAAGTTTTGGAGACATAGACAAGATCAGTAATCTAAAGGCTTCATCACTACGGTTGTACCACTTGACCTTTTCAACATCTATGTTGGGTTCTACTTTTGTACCCATGGTGATCCTATACAACCCTTTGCTTCTAAGAATGATTAACATTTTAACTTTCCATTCATAATAGTTGAAGGGTGTTAGGGGTTTAAGTTGAAAAGAATCCATTTTTAGCTGAATTTAGGTGAAGTTGTGTTGATTGCGAGTTGTGAATGTATGCAAAAAAGAGAATGAAAGTAAGTTGTGAAAAGCAATCACACTCCCCCAAAATATGCAAGTGCACACTCAAAATATGTTAGACTAAGCTGAAAATGTGTCTTAGAGCAATCAGTGCAAGACTAAAGCAAATAGGACGTCAGACTCAGCTAAAAATGCATCTTGGGACACCCAAATTTTTGGCACTTTATAAACTAGTGAGTTTTTGAAAATAACAAGTCTACACTATGGATAATTGAATTACAAGAACTTCTATAAAAAATGGCACCCAAAACTGAGCTACCGTTTGCAAGATATTAAAGTTACAATTTTCCCGTAAACTAGTGTTTTTACAAAAAAAAGCACTCAAACATTAAAAAAATGCCTGTTATGGGGAGAAAAAGTGGCCTTCCAACCACTCGTTGGATTCAACATGGAATGAGGAATCCAAAGGAGGTTTTTGTGAGGGGGAATTGGCCTCCTGCCAACCTAGGCCTCACCCTTCATCTTCGTAGGTCGAAGATACAAGTTTTAATTAAAAATCCCCAAAATACAAAAATGTCTAAAAACTTTAATACTCAGTCAAATTGACTGATTTTTGTTTTAACAAGCCAATTTTAACCTAAAAAATAAATCAAAGATAGTTTGGATAGAATGGCAAGTGTCCTAGGGTGCCACATGGGAAGGAGGCTCCTTTTTCAAGAGAAAACAACAAGGAAAATTTACCTTGCAAAAAGGACAAAACAAATGCAGACCTGTTGAAACTATATGCCCTGATGTGGCACTACAAACAAGAAAAGACTGAAGGTGTTGCAGAAAGGAAGGTGCCTTGCTGGAGAAGACTGCTGGAACTTGGCGCGGCTATGTAGACTGTTGCGCTTGGACTGGGCAGTGCCTAAAACATCACAGCAGTGCCAAGAAAAGTGTGCCTAAAACATCATGGCAGCCTTACCTTTTTTCTCAGGTAGAAGAGTGCATTGTACGGCCTATAGAACTGAAATAATGTAGCTATTGAAGCTTGGTGTGGTAGAAATGAAGGCCAAAGGCTAGGCACTGCAAAAAAGGAACTTGCAAAATAGAAACTAGTCAAAAAAAGACACCATACGCCCTGATGAAGTGGTAGAAGGATAAAAGCTAGGCACTTTGCTAGAAGGATAACAATAGAAAATATGCTCTACTAGATGAGTTTCTAGTGCCCTCACCAAAAAAGGAACTCAGCAGGCAGTTCCACACAACAAAGGACACACAAAGGCCAAGGATTTTCAAGGAAATATACCAGAAATGATATAGATAGAATTTTTTTATTTTAGACCAAATCTAGAATTAAAAAACTCCACTCCTCTTGATTTCAAAAATAAGCTAAAAGCATAATCACACACAAGATTACCAGGTTAGCTCTGTTACCATCTCAAAGTTGTTGCCAGAATCCAGATAATGCAAGTGCAATGGATACAGGATCACACAAGTTGAAGCAAGTGCACACCACATGGATGGTAAAGCAATTTGAAAATAATACAATAAGAGAAATTTCACAAGACAAAATGGAGAAAACCAAAATCTGATTAGCATGAGATGGCCAAAGTGAGGAATACAAATAGGAGAGTACGTAAGTAACTCCTCCACAAAAGGTGGACAAGGCACCCCAAGAATAGAATGTAACTCCTCCATGAAAGGTGTTGACAAGGTGCTAAGAATAGAGAAGTAACTCCCATCAAGGGAGTTACTTATGACATTCTTATGACACCTATGACACATCTATGACACACACCTCCACATAAGCTAGCCTATCCCACAAATGTAGAAAAACTCCATGTATGCACAAGAAATACAATTTCCCTAATTAATAAATAGGGAAAAATAAAAACCTACACTAATAAAAACCACTATATTTCTATAAAGAAATCAATAAAGTTACAATGGATTTTATGTTAATATACTTAAAATGTCAGTGAGTCAAGCTATGACACATCTATGACACACACCTCCACATAAGCTAGCCTATCCCACAAATGTAGAAAAACTCCATGTATGCACAAGAAATACAATTTCCCTAATTAATAAATAGGGAAAAATAAAAACCTACACTAATAAAAACCACTATATTTCTATAAAGAAATCAATAAAGTTACAATGGATTTTATGTTAATATACTTAAAATGTATCATGTTGGGTTATTGTACCCACATGCCATACTAAAATGAAAATTACAAGTCATCAGTATAAAATTTGTCCAAGTCTTGCCTCTATCAAGGAATAGTAATTATATGATATTGGTGGTTGTTTATAAACTCATTAAAGTAGCACACTTCATTTTAGGAAATTTGACTGATAATTCACTAGTGTTTGGAAAGAGGTTTGTAAAATAAGTGTACATATTAAATAAATTTCCATATAAAATCATTTAATATAGGGACACTTGAATGACCTCAAGGTTTTGGCAAACCCTTAATGTAACATTGGACACATAACTAAACTTTAGTAAAACTTACCATCTAGAAATGGATTATCTAATAGAAAGAGGAAATTAGATATTGGAGGATATTTTAAGGATATATCACATATACCAATAATAAAAATGGGAAGAATACATTCCATTAGTTGGGTTTTCTTATAATAAATCATTCATGTAGTTTTAAAGGTGGCTCTATTCAAAGGTCTGTATGGTAGAAGGTTTAGGACACCTATCAATTGGGATAAACTTTAGGTTATAATAGTTTTCAAGTTTGATATGCTTGATAAAATAAAATAATAGGTAAAAATTATTAGATAGAGGTTGGCCAGGGCCAATGATATGAAAAAAAATCTATGTTGATTTGAAAATAACATCAAGGTGGGTTGTTTTTGGATATTTTTTTAGAGTTAATCCCTAAAATGAATACATCAAGTTTGTAAAATCAACCAAACTATCACCTAGATATGTGGGACCCTTTGAGGTTCTTGAAGTGATTAATATTATATATTATAAGTTTTATTTTCCACCAACCTTAGCTCAAATAAATAATGTTTATCATGTATCATATCCTAAAATTATGTAGCTTATCCTTCACATGTTTTGGATTGGAATTCATTAAATATTTTGGATCTAGGAGTGATAACCATAGAACAAATCATAATACTAGATACAAGTAAGATTATACTGATAAATCAAAAGATATCTCAATGTAAGGTCTAGTGGAAGCAATATTATGAAGATTATGCTTCATGGGAATATCACAAGGAGTTTAAAAATTTGTTTGCACATCTATTATTTGGAAACAAGATGAATGAGAGGGGGGTAGGAGTGAATGAGAGGGGGTTAGGAGTGAATTATTATTCAAAAAAATTCATTTAATTCCATTTAACCATTCATGAACCATATTAAAAAACATGTACATATAAGCAAACATAATCATCAAATCATAAGAGCATGAAACACATGAACACAACATATATGTGGGAAAACCTCTAAGGGTATAAAATACACTCATGAATCAAATGGAATAAATTATTATAATTCCAACATAAATATTTAGTGAAACACCAAATCCATATAGAGAACCAACCCTAACTAGCTTAGCACCAACTCAACTGGGCTTTAACAAGCACCCACTTACAAGGAGGCACCAACCCCCTAGATGACTCAATACTAACTCATCCACCTGATTGTTTGATAACCTTAGAAAACCATTATTTTTTCTACAAAATATGATGATATACTCCTTTATCTCTTTGCTCACTTCAGTCCCTCTCAACCTAACCTTTAGACTTCTTTGCTCAACTAGACCTTTTCATGGCTTGATTATGTCTTTTGACCTTGATCCTCATATTCATAATCTCTATAATATATTCATAATATATATATTATGGTTTTAATGACCTCATTATTCTCACAAATTATCTACATCATTAACTTATCCTCTTCTATTCTCCCACACTTTGCATGCTCTAAGCATATCAAATAGGCATAAACTACCTTGTTTTTATACAAGTCACTTGATCATATCTTTATTACTCAGATACATTTTCAAATCACCTAGGTCATTCATGAATATGTATTTGAATATTAAAATAACATTCCTTAACAATTAATCAATCACTATAATAGGTTGGCCATACATTAATTAGACCTTATTCTTCTTTTAGGCTTATGGAGACCTAACAGGTCTTCTTAACAACACGTTACCCCTTGATATTTATTGAAGCCTATAAAAACACTTAAAATGGAATTTAAAAGTCATATTACACTCTAAAATACATTATATAACTTTAATTTAGGTCCACACCACCTTTTAGATCCAACTACCACTTGAACTCTTGTTCAAATCACTTCTTATAAAAGGCTTGCACATGTACAAAAACTCTATCTTGAACAACTAAGGCATATAATCAATTTTAACAAACAAAAATGGAAAAAAATTACATATTTATATTCATCATGACCTCAATTTGATCACAAAATTCATATAATGCTTCAAATTAGGGTAAACATGCTCAAATACCTCTCTACAAGATGTTCACTTAGAACTACAACTGACTCCAAAACATAGTCAAGGAAACATGAACATATGACACATTATTAAATATATGAAAGGTATTTAAATTAATTAAAATTCTCTTATAACATCCTTAGATAAACCTCAATCAATCATATCATGAGATCTAATGAAAACTATTGGTCTTATAAACCAATATTCTTACCTTCTTTCTCATAAACTCTACTCAACCAAATGGTTTAAACCTATTAAAATAAATTAAAATATTATGAAAATCATGTATAGATCATTAAATTACAAAAAAAAAAAATCATCATGCATTTCAATGCATCACTCTCACATGAAAACACATTAGGAAACATCTTCTCACATATGTTTGATTTCCTTACTATTTGCACCACTGCGAATGGAAAAATTTGATCACCAAATTTTCACACATAAGATATATAACCTTTCCATAAACCTTAATTAAAATAAACTACAATTCTCAAACTTGTATCTTTATCCACTTAGCAGCTTTAACTTGGTCAACTCTATCTACTATAATAAATCTTCAAAAGATAAGCACTTTCTTATAGGGTTTGCTCATTCACCCGAGAAACCAATCACACCTTGAGATGCCTAATAAATTTTAATTCAACCTCCAATAAATTTTATGATAATATCAAGCCATTATAATATCTTTAAAACAATATATTCATCATCAGGTCATAGTTAGGGTTTTATGAGGGTTAAAACTTTCTTCCAGTCTTAACGATCATTCATAAAACTTATCTCTTCTTTATAGAAACCAATGCTTGTAAATTTGAGATATAAACCTTCCTCATATATCATGAATAACTAAAGTTCTCATGAATATGTTTTTAATTCCAATTATCACTAATAAAACCTTCTTAGTTAGACAACTCTTCATTTTATGCACTTGAGAAACCTTGAAATAATTTTTCAAGCTTTTTCTTGCAAACCTTGATCTAAAAATTCATGAACATACTTAAAAAAACTTGACTCACCTCTATTAATTTTCACCTACTCACTTATTCCATGGAAACTAATCTTGTTACCTCATCTGATTACCATCTCTCTTCTTGATTTCTAAGCCTTGACCTACAAGTCTTATTATGACTTGAATCATACCTTCTAGCCATATTGTAGACTTCATCTTGAAACTCTCCTATGTTCTAATGCCTCTTGTGTATGATTAATACACATCATACAGTCACTCTTTTTCATAAATTCAATAGAACTTCTTCAGAGCTACTTACATATCTTTAGATCTAAACTATAACATCTTTATAATTACATATATATATATATATATATATATATATATATATATTTGAAGCTGATATTCTAATCATTTTTGAGTTTCTCAACACCTCATGTATAGTCTAAAATAATCTCTCTCATGCTGAAACACATTTTTAGTGCATTCTCATGTTTATAACTCATTTGTGGCATCTTCATAACTACTTACACAAATATTTAGGGCATATAACTTCGACTTCAGATCTTACTCATATCATTATGCCACCTATAAATTCCATATCACAAATTCTATACAAATAATTACAAGATGTTTTACACTTACTGTACTGACCTTAAGTCTTACTTGACCAAGAACCTTTGACATCAATGAAATAACCATGCATCTTCATAAGAACTTTTTACATAAATGACAACATTAAATATCAAAGATCAACACTCAAAGACAATGCCCAATAATATCTCCCTTAATCAATAATAATGTTTAACAATCTCCCCCTTTGTCATTGATGGCAAACATAATCAAAAAATTATGTCAACCACTTCTTGATGGAAATCATTTGTTAGACTTGGTTATTACATTTACTTTCTCCCTTTCTGATTTTACCCCTTTTCTCATCTTTCCTGATCTTTTTCCTTCTCATATTTTTTGATATCTCTCTCCCTTTGACATTAAAGACAAATATCTTCCACAACTATCATATTTTTAAGAATAAACTCATATTACAAGATCACCTCAACATAGATTAAGCTTAGTTAATAGCTTGAATAACTCTCCCTCAAACCAAGCATCCGCCATGCTTCTGTTAGTAGTAGACATCAAAGACTATTTAGAACTACTAAAATATCACTCTTCTCCCTATGATTTGATACTATCTCTCAAAGATATTGAATGACACACAATCTTCAAAAACTATGGTAACTACTTATGACAACCATTGTCAAAAATTTCTCAATTAGGTCACTTTTCTAGCAAATTCATCAAAGGCTCAATAAATAGAGTCTATGAAACATCTCAAATACAATCTCTCCTTATCTCCATGCATATAAAAAATAAATCACCTCTTTTACAAATAAAACAAAGCTATCGAGCTCCCCCTTAGACCAAGCATATCTTGTTTTATAACAACTAGGAAATTAAGATCACATACCTTTCTTGACATGGCTAAAGAATATCAAACTCTTGATCATACACAAGGCTATCCCATACATGATATCAAATGTAGAAATAAGAAATCCCCCTTTATTTTCATATATCTTGATCAATTACTTATAACAAATATATCGCATAATCTTACCTCCTATATACCATTTGTCTACATTTTGTCTTCAGATATTCTTTAACTTTAACCTCATGCTTCTACTAATAGAATATTCTCTCCATGAAGCTTAATGGAGCCACCCATTTTTATAGGGAAACAAAACAATATGAATTTAGGATATTCCCAGATCTCCATATCATTTTCACAAGACTGAATATTCTTCAACATTCTTCTTATTGACTTGATTGGTATTAAAGGTTTGACTTCCTCATCAACCTTGTCATCCTTCTTTTCTTTGACTATCTTATCAATACATGTAGATAACAAGTGTTCTTAACATTCTTTACTTGATTTCTCACCTGAGGTATTCTTTATCTCATTAAACAGTCCATCTTGGTTTATGAGTTGATCATGACTCATCTTGTCATCCTTATTTTTCTATGTGAACTCTTCATCCTTATAGCTTTGATCTATTATATGAGAACCAAAAACTCTTTTATCTACTAACATGTTACTTGATTAACCATAATCTATACTCTGATATTGGACATAATCTTCTTTTTTAGTATTTTACTCCACCTTTACCTTATCTACATGGTTTGTCTTCTTGGTGCCTTTCATTATGGCATGACTATGAACCTTCTTATCTTGATTGGATGACCTTATAACTCTATTAGGATAGAATATTGAAATATGTTTTACATTATGATAGCTATAACAAATCACCTTATACATACCATTTGGTTGATCATGATTGTGATGTCTTTTAACCAATTACTTTTCCTTCCATAGTTCTATAAGTACTCATTCTTGGAGGGTCTTATGCATTCTCTTACTCTATGACCAAACTAATTGCATGTAAAATAGTAACCATTGAAAGAATTATCATACCTTGTATCAGTGGGTTGTTTGATAGGTCTTTTTATGTTTATCTTATTATCTTCAATAGTCTTTTTTTCAACTTGAGGTGCCTTATTTTGGTCTTATTTGAATCCAAGACCTATCTTGTCACTTGCAAACTTTTGACTACTTAGGATATCATCTAAAGCCTCATTACTCTTTTCAAACTTCAAAAATATCTTCACCTTGATATATTCCCAATCCCACTTAGATTTTAGAGATTCTATTTCTATTTCATATCTACTGTAATCTTCCTCTTTAGCCTTTAGGATTGCTACTACAATCTTTATCTGGGTTTCAAATTATTGGATGATCTCTTCATAATCCTTAGAATTTTTTTCATCCTTTCCTCAAATAATCCAATATGTTTACTTTAGTTTCTTTTTCTTCTTATTCACAATATTTAACTCTTCTAGGGTAGTTACCAATTCTGCTTTAAGATCTGCTTTAGTTTCTCCTTCTTCATTATCATAGTATACCTCCTCATTTGATTCTACATCAATCATGAGACCTTTTCCATTTGAAAAAAACTCATTATCTAATTATATGCCTGTGGAAAAAGTTTCATTGTTGTCATATTTAGATTCATCCTATCATCACCACTATTAGATGTGTCTCAATCACTTACATTAGATGAATTATCTTCTTTGGTATAGAAATTCTTCTTATTTTTGAATTATCCTTTCCTTACTTTAATCTTGTTGAAGTCTCTCCTATTCTTGTCATATTTATAGGCATTTATATCGTCTTCATGAGATTAATTATGTTCTTCATTATTCTCAGATCTATCCTTGTTAGGACACTTCATTATGAAGTGATTAGTCTCGTCACAAATAAAACATTTGAAGGGTAACTTGCCTTTGTACTTTCTCAAGCCAAACCTTAACTTCCTAAAAAACATAGATATGAGTTCATCATCATCAATATCTCAACATACCTCATCTTTGACCTTTTATCCTTTGACTTATTTTCAACCTTGAATTTTTTTTACTTTTAGAGAGGTTTTTATTAGTTTTCATCTCATAGGTAGTCAGATGCCATGAAGCCCATCCATCTAAAGCTTGTCCAAATCTTACATCTCTTTAATTACAAACACTTTAGAGTTAAAATTAGGAGTTAGTGATATCAATACCTTTTGAACAATAGTAGAATATTTCACTTTTTCTCCCAATCCTCTTATGATATTGACAACTTCATGAACTCTAAATAGGTAGGATGTAATGGATTCATCTTCATTCATATTTAAGCTTTCAAATTATCTTATGTGGGTCTACAACTTGAATATATTTAGATTGGTGTCTCCTTCATAAATGGTATTTAATTTTTCCCATATGTATTTGGTTAAAACATAATGCATTACCTTTACAAGCTCTACCTCTGATAGTCCACATAGAATGGCATTCATTTCCTTGGATTTATTCTCACTAGCCTTCTTACCTGATGCATCTATTTATGGAATTAGAGGCACAATATACCCATCCATAACTAAATACTAAATATCATGTCCTTGTGACATCAGATTTATCTTCATTATAAGATTATAAAAGGTATAGTTATATTAATTGAATAATGGAGCCTTATTAGTAGAAAACCCACCTTGAGCTTGTTGACTAGTCATCTTTGTTTCTTAAGATCTCCTTTAGGCTATCAAGCCTATTCCAAAGGACCTAATCTGATACCAATTATTGTAAAAAATATTATTAAAATGAGGAGGGGTGAATTAGTCTTCAAAAAAATTCATTCAATTTCATTTAACCATTCATAAACTATGTTAACAAGCATGCACATCTAAGTAAACATAAACATCAAATCATAAGAGTAAAAAACACATGAACACAACATATACATGGGAAACCCTCTAGGAGAATAAAACACATTGATGAATCAAATGTATTATAGTCTTATAAGATAAATAGAATTATTTATTGAATAACCAAATCCACATGGAGCACTAACCCCAACTAGCTCAACACCAACACAATTAGGCTTTAACAAGCACCCACTTGCAAGGAGGCACCAACCCCCTAGATGAATCAGCACCAAATAAACCACATAATTATTTGATCACCTTAAAAAATGTTTTTTATTATATAATATATGATGATATACTCCTTAATCTATTTACTCACTTCAATCCCTCTCAAACTAACCTTCAGCCTTCTTCGCTCAACTAGCCCTCTTCATGACTTGATTAAGTATTCTAACCTTGATCCTCATATGAAAAAAATATTTTAGATATTCATGAAATTTATATATTCTACATGACCTAATTCTAATAAAAATGTATCTATGTCATTCTTTTATCCTTTTCTTCTCTCCCACACTTCACATCTTTTAAGCATACCAAATAGGCTTAAACTGCCTTGCTTTTGTTCAAGTCACTTGATCATATCTTTCTTAATTAGATACATATTCAAATAACTTAGGTTTTAAATGAATAGGTATTTTAATATTAAAAAAATATATATTAATCATGAATAAATCACTAATATAGGTTGGTCATACATCAATTATCCCTTACTCCTCTTTTAGGCTTATGGAGACCTAATAGGTCTTCTTAACAACACATTACCCTTTGATATTTATTGAAGAATATAAAAACACCTCACACATTATGAATATGTCATAATATAATATAATATAACTTATATATATTTACTTTAGTTCCACACCACCATTTAGGTCCAACTACCACTTGAACCCTTCTTCAAATCACTGCTTATAAAAGGCTTGTGCATATACAAAAACTTTATCTTGAATAACTGAGGCATATACTCAATTGTTATAAAAAATGGAAAAAAATTACATATTAAAAATCTTAAGTACCTTATAGTCATCACAAAATTCATCTGATGATTCAACTCAAGGTAAACAAGCTCAAATACCTCTCTATAAGATGTTCACTCAGAACTGCCAATTGACTCTAAAACATAGTTAAGGAAACATTAACATTTGACATGTGATTGAATATATTCAAGGGATTTAAATGCATGAAAAATATCTTATAAAATTATTATATAAATCTCAATAAATAAAATCATGATATCTAATGAAAATTATTGGTCTTACATACCAATCTTCTAACCTTCTTTTTCATAGACTCTACTCACCTAGATAAGCCATTTTGGATTCAATATTTCAACCTATTAAAATAAATTCCAAGGATATTAAAATCATGTATAGATAATTCAATACCCAAAAAAACTCATCATTAAATTCAATGCATCACTCTCACATGAAAACATATCAGGAAATATCTTCTCATATCTATCTGGTTTCCTTATTATCTACACCACTAGGTTTATTAGCGATTGGACATCTTTGATCATGAAAATTTTTCACCTAATATATATAAATTATCTATAAACCTTCATTAACATAAAATACAATTATCACATTTTCATCTTTATCCACTTAAAAACTTTGACTCAGTCAACTCTATCTACTACAATAAATCTCTGAAAGATAAGCATTTCCCTATAAGCTCTACTCACCTAAAAAGCAAATCACACCTGGAAATGATTAAAAAATTTAAATTCAACCTCCAATATATTTTTTGATCATATAAAATCATTATGATCTCTTTATAATAATATCTTCATCGTTAGGTTATAGTTAGGGTTTTATGAGGGTTTAGACTATCTTCTAGTCTTAATGATCATTCATAAAACTTATCTCCTCTTTCTAGAAACTAATGCTTTGAAATTTTATATAGAATAATTTCTCATCTATAATGAATATCTTAGGTTATCATGTATATGTTTCTCATGCAAATGATCACTAAGAAAACCTTCTAGGGTAGATAACTCTTCATTTTGTGTACTCCAGAAACTTTCAAATACTTTTTCAAGCCTTTTCTTGAAAACCTTGATCTAAAACTTCATGAAAATACTTTAAAAAACTTGAATCACCTCTGTCAATATTCACATTCCCAATTATTCCATGAAAATTGATCATGTTACCTCATTTGGTCACCATCTCTCTTCTTTCTTTCTAAGCCTTGACCTGCGGGTCTTATTATGCCTTGAATAAAATATTCTAGCCACATTGTAGACTTCACCTTAAAAATCTCATGTTCTATAGCCTCTTGTGTATGCTCAAGAAAACTCATGCACTCACTCTTCTTTAAAACTTAAATATAACTTATTTGGAGCTAATTATAGATCTTTGGAGCTTGACTATAACATCTTTAGATATACATATATAGATATTCAGAGCTGATTTTCTAATCATTTTTGAGGTCCTCAACACCTCATGTATAAATTGAAACAATCTTTCTCATGCTCAAATAGTGTCAAGTGTTCTTTTAAAGCATTATCATCTTTATATCTCATTTTGAGCATCTTCAAAACTACTTACATTGATCTTTGAAGCATACTACTTCTTATTTGGATCATACTCAGATCATTATGACACTTGAAAATTCCATCTCACAAGGTTTAGACAAATCATTACAAGATGTTTTACACTTGATTTACTGACCTCAAGGATTACTTGATTAAGCACCTTTTACATCAATGATATTAGATTGACATCAATGAAATGACCATGTATATCCATATGAACATTTGGCATCAATGACATCATTGAATATCAAATCTCAACACTCAAATATAATGCTCAACAATCTCTCCCTTAATCAATGATAACGTTCAATATTCTTTACTTGATATATTTTTGAGCTTATGTTTATTACATAGCTATTATTTTAATAAATTCATTAGGATAATGACATATTTTTGGGGGAAGGATTTACATCTTGTCCTACTATTAATAAAATACATTACTTTTAAGATAATGAATTAAACTATTGATTAATTATTATCTTATTTTGTTGATATATTCAGATGTATGTTGCCTATATTTGATTATTGTTATATTTATTGCATTACCTATTATGACTTAATGGAATCTTAAATACATTGGAATATATCATATTTTTGTGCTTTGGAATCTTGTGTAGAGTTGATTTCATTTATAATTTGATTATATGTAGTTGTTTAGTTGATATTTGTACATTCTAAATATTTTTTATATTTGATCTAAAGCTCAGACTAATTACCATATTTCATTGAGGTGGATGTAGGAAAATATCTACCCTCATTAAGCATCATCAGAGAGAGTAAAATAGATGGCCACAATATGTATCACGTAAAACATTATAGAAATATGTCACACATATATAATTTACTTGTTTGATATCTAGTTGGTAGTATGTGAATTTGTGCTTACTTGATTTGTGTGTTATTTCTTAAGGTTTAATTATTTATTATTCTTAGTCTAGTAATTTGTGACTACTTAATATAACATATAAAATAACCTAAAAATATTTTTAAAGGTTAAATAAATATTTATTTTCATAGTTACATTTCATACTTTTGGGATGGTTGTTGGTTTTCTAATAGCATCAGCCTTAGTGCTTAATTTACGTACAGATTATCATGATTTAAAATTAAGTATAAATAGATAATTGGTGATTATTGATTGTTTACATTAGTCAAGTTTTTGTTAACATAGTCTTAGACCCTCTTGCATGACTAGAGACACCCACATTTAATGATAAGCAACAAATAAAATTTATGTAACATTAGTTATTTATTCAACACCAAAATGTTTCAATGAAACTTAGAGATTATTTGGGAAATGTTTTAGTAAATATTTTTCACATATTTATGACTCTAGTGGTGACCAAAATAAAATTAGAATCAAATTATATTTTTTATGATGCATTTTGTAACCCTAGGAAGAATCTGGAGGCACCTTGCATGCTTGAATCATTATGCATAAAATGAAGGGCAAATGGATAGTGTAAGTGGAGTGTTGTGGAAAAAACAATCAAGGAAAATTCATTAAGAATAAGATAGGTGAATTGATAATAGAAGAAGAAATTCATAAGAATGGAAAAAGGGAAAGTATATTTGGGTACTTTGGAGAAAGTCAAAAATGCAAGTAACAAATACCATTTATGTTTTCTTTATTTATCAAAACATGCATAAATCATTGATAAATGATTAATAGGAAAATATTGTGGGTAATCATTATGAATCATGAAATGTTTATTATTTGAATATTTCATTTTCAATGATTAGAAATTATTTCAATAGTGTTTTTTATAAAATACTTGTCTTCTCTTTAAAACATAGGTTGCCATAGTGCCATTTTTGGGGAAAGATGCAATTCTTAGCTATGGATAGTTTGTGCATGTTGAAATAGGTTAGATGGTTTTAGTTTTGTTAATTTTTTTAATCCATTTTAATAGTTTCTCACATTTAGAATAACCCATGAGGCTATTTTAGTTTTTGGTGTCTTCAATAAAGGAAATAACATATTGTAATGGAGATATAACCATTTTCTAGGATTTATATTTTCTAGATGCTACTTAGAATTTTTATTTGATCATGTTTTAAAATAAATTATTATATTTATATACTCGTGGGTGAGAATATCTTCTTCACTTGTTAGTTTATAATGATAATAGGTTGATCATTTTAATTATCTAGTTGATTTTTTATTTTAAAAAAATTATAATGGATTTTTGTCTTGAATTATTTGGGGCAATGGAAATAATATATGGCTGAGTTTATATACCTATTTTATGGTTTTCAAAATATTTTAATAGTTATAATATAATATACGTATATCTAGTCTTATATTTATACCCATGTACAAAATACACTTCTAGTTTTGAAGGGATTTCGAAGTTGTTAATAGTTTTTTATTTACCTACAACTGGTAGCTAGTTTGCATAGTTGTAGCATATTATTTATATGAAATATATGGTTGTAGATATTTTTTTTATGCAAAATTTGGCATATAATATAGTTTAAAATTATCATTTTGTAAAGTTTGGTATATCATATGGCTATAGCTTGACTTTTATGTATATATAGGATTAGTAAATGGTTGCAGGTGATCATTATATGAGTTATTATTGGTTTAAGGAAATTTCACGATCAATATTGTAGATCTATTTGTATGAGATATTTTATTTTGTGTTTATAAAATATTTATTTTTTTCAATATTGATAAATTGGGGTTGTTAAAAGGGACCCACCCCATTACAAATAGTAAAAAGGAATGGTCTTAGATCTATAAGTAAACATAAAAACCTATTGAGAGAACAAAAAGGGACACTAGGGACACTTACAGACCTAAAATAACAAAATTGCAACAAAAATACTAGAAAACAACACTAATAACCTGTGAATGTCAACCCCCCATCATGTTGTTCCACTTAATCTTCATGTTAATAATCACAGTATCCATAATCTAAAGATATTGTGTATCTTATATCTCCTAATTTATTATATTTTTATTCTTATCAACTCTTCCATGCACCAATTATTATTTTTTCCTTTGATAAACCAAATTTAAACCTTCCATATTTTGAATATAATTCTGCATAGAGATAATACTAAATTCAAGAATCATTATCAAATTTTCCTTGAATGCTTCATTTTCATGCTAAATCCTTGAGACCTTTTCTTTCATACTTTTCATGAGCACACTGACTTCCATCAAATCTACCTTTGTATAAAAAACACCTTCTTCCTTATTCATGTTATTCATGAAAAACATGAGTATATCATGATCAATCATAAACCAATGCATAAAAGCCTTAAGTAACTCAATTTGATCACCCATTTGTTCTAACTTATTCTAGTTCTTATGGGATAAAATGATAAACTCAAAATCCCCATCTATGTTTTTTTTATTAGTAGGAATAGCTTACTTGTTAACCTTTGTCTTCTTTTCCAAATTCCTTCCTTTAAATAATTATAACCCTTTAACAAATTCATAAATCATGTTATCATTCATATATATATCATCATCAACATCATTTCCTTCCAAAGGTAACTCATTATCCATTTCCAAATCACCCATTCTTTCCAACCCTTTAGCTACTCTGTCAGTGCCGAAAAAACTAGAACCTTCCTTCTCCAAATCAATGGGATTATTGATATTTTCTCCCTATTGATCATTCCTCTACTTTGATCAATATGATTTCCTAATAACTCTTTTGTGACCTCATACCATCATACCATTATTCTTATTAGGAGAAGTGGATATGGGATTAATCCCTTTAAAAAACTTGTAAATAAAAAAAATGATATCTTAGTGTAAAGGGTATTTACTTTTCCATTTCTTGATATCCAAAAAAAATATCTATAGATAATTCAAAATGAAGAATATAAGACTAATAATAATTTTATGCCTAAATAAATTCAAAATTGGAAAATGGTAATAAAAAACTACCATGAACTTACCTTCTACCATCACATACCTCATAATATGTTCTACCACCTCATCATAAAGTTCAGGAAAATCTTCTTTAAGAAAACCCCATTGATACTTGATCAATGCCTCACCCTCACTGAGAAATTTTATCATCTTTTCTTTGATTTTTACTAGATTTCACATATACAAACTCTTTTTACAGTTATAGTTGGTTTTTGTAAGTTATAATAACTTGGGATGAATGAGTTGATTTGGTTGAGTTGATTTGATATTTATTTGTCTAAGTTAAGTTATTTAGGTTTTTATTTGATTTACAAGATAAAATATTGTTAAATAATGAATAAATTTAAGGCCCTCTAAGATGTTTATCTTCATTTTTTAATATTTTTGAGAAAAACTTTTTGGTCATGAAATCACTCTATTGGTTATCCTTTATCATTCATATCTTGGTTATTTACATTTCATAACATATATTCGTATTACTCAATTACCTACATATTGATATATTATCAATTATGTAAGTTATTGAATATAATAGTGTTACAAATGGCTTATTTTGATAAATTACATGTATTCATTCATGTTTTCTTTCATGTTTCATGTTTTGTATGTATTGTTTGGTTTGTGTACATTTGAGCATGTCCTTGTGTGTAGATAAAATCCTTCATTATATGTTTCTATACATGTGAGTGAAATTTTAACGTCTCTTCTATGTGGCCCATTGGCCTTATCTTGTGTGATTTGTGTGTACATTTATATATGTTTGCATCATGGCCATGAGACTTGTTTGACCAGTTTACATTTTTTTATGCATGATGAACACAAAGTATTTTACTAACCTTTTTATGACATGATTAATATCATGCTTCCCTCTTCAAGCTTCTATATTTAATATTTACATACTTAGTTAGATCACTTATCTAAATTATTCATAACTAACATTGATTTAGACATTATCATTATATATGTTTATTTATACATGCATATTAAATAATAAATTTTAGATTAATATACATATTATGATGCCATATTTCTCAATTTTAGCATTAATACTTGGATTTTAAAATTTTCATAACATCTCTCACATAATTATTTTATTTTAAGTTATTGCACAATCTTCACAAATCACCTCAAAAGAGGGATAATATAAAGTTTCTTATCTTAGAGGCTAAGTCCCTACATTGTAATACACAAACAAAAATTTGTAGGTATTACATAATTAGTCAAGTTGTATACTCAGAAATCACCCAAAAATCAAATTTAGACATCAACGATCCATTCTGACAAGGGTGAAACCTGATCTTGTGTAAAATTGTATGTTGTTGTCTCAATAGGTAGAAAATTGTCATTTTAAAAAAATCTTAGAATTATAGGTAGTATAGAATAATTAGCAATAGGTACCCAATCATAGTTTATAAAAAATACTCAAGTTTGTCTCATGTTTAATCAATTTGGGCTCATCATTAATGACATATGTTTTAGGTTATAAAATAAGTTTTTATTTACAATTCTATTTGTTATTACTCATTTTCATAAACCATATACACCATATTAGATTGGGAGTATGTGTGTGGCATATGACTATCTCTTTTGTCATTTTTTACTAGATTCACAAATGTAATAGAAATTCATGTCATTATCCACATTATATAGAATAGAACCAAATAATACTATATTTTTGCACCAAATTTTCACTATTTATATGTTATTTTTTCACCAAAAATGAGCCTTGTTCCATCTGTAGTGATTGGTTCAACTTTTGTACTAGATTTTTCATCAAAGAAATCTATTAGAATTCATACATGGATTCCAAAACTAATTCACCACTTTGGGTATGTAATGATGGATTCAAGGAAACATTGAGTTCTTAATCACTTTCAACTTTCAATGATAATTTTAGAATACATAATCCAATCCAATTTATTCAATGAAGAAGAAATATTCAAAGGTTCCTAGCCTCTACAGTCATAATTTGTACACTAGGAAACATAATGGTTCACCTACCCAATTAGATATATTTTTTATTTTTCATTAGATCTATAAGTCTATTACCTTTTAATTTCATATTTCAATATTAATTAAGGATTTATTTATACATGTTTCATTGTAGGTTTATGTGAAACATGATTCAATGTTGTGGCCTATATTTAAGACTACACTTCATAGGTCGGTTAAAATACACATTTTCCCTTTCACTTTATTACTTTCAATGTGTTGCATTAATAGAATAAAAAGGGGGAAATATAAAAAAATAGATTAAATTTTAAGTTAAAACAATGCATTTGTGACCACCTTTTTTAATAATTATCCCATGCCTTATTCCATGGTATTTTGACCACTTTCCTTATTTTCTATGTAAATGAACCATTCCTATAAGTAAACCAATTATCCCAAAATATCCTTATTCATCATGAAAAATATACTTGGGTTATTCATATAGTGTTACACACTCTTATATGAGTTTTTTGTGCTCATAGAATTAAAAAACCCTATTTAGATAATACCCCTTGGGAGTGTCCAGTTCCACCACTTTTGTCCTTCCAAAAAATAATGACTAATTGCTCAAATGAAAATTCATGTAATGGGTCATCACATAATTTTAGTAATCCCCATCTAAATAAATTCCTGATTGATTACTATAAATACATATTTCAAGTCATTTTACACATATAATTCTTCCATAGTAAAAATCACAAGTATTATAATTTCACATTGATATAAAATTCCCTATTTCTCAAAATTTTAAATACATAAAATTTTAATATCCATCATATAAAGTATGAATACAATTATAAGGTCAAAAATCATAATTGAATCATTTAATCACATTAGGATTGCATAAACATTTAACATTTTTGCACTAGTATTTCACACACAAAACCATAGCATGGGACAACTACTTGAAGTTTCATTCCTCTTCAAACTATTGGTATGTGGATAGTTCTCAACACAAGGGTGTTGAGTTCAATCACAACTTCAACCACTAATCCATTTCTACCTCATAATTACATTTGTCCTTGTGATCTATTGACCTAGAGTTACAAGTGAATGAGAAGATATATAATGGCTTTTGTGAACGATCGAAGGCTCTTGTATAGTCAAACTAACATAAATTTGAGGTGAAACCTATCCTATAAAGCTTATAATCCCATAATATATAGGACATTAGTTCTCCCTAAGGAAAACATCACCCTACATTCTTGTACAAATGTAATTCTCTTGTCTAGAGATTCGACAATACCCTATTTTGGATCTACAGTTAATCAACACAATCATATAACCTATTTGATAGTCTCAGTCACATTCCTTCATTATGTTTTTCAAAATAATTTGTATTTATTTGGTACCTTATTATTTTATTATATTTCCATATTTAGTAATTTACAAACTAGTTTGTGTCATTTATTTCATATATGTGGAATTAAAATTTTACACATTAGTTTATCTTATCTAAGCAATGAATTCACTTATTTTCCAAAATTTGATAAATGACAATATAACATGATATATGTGGAAAATAAATTATTTATATAGTTTTATCTAATGTCTTGATTATTGGGGGAATACCCCTCACACTATGACTTAGGCAAAGCTAATGACTACTTGGCCTAGAACAATAACTCCTATGAGTTTTATAACTATCATAACATAGTTCTAGGAAGACAAAATTAGAAATATAAATAAAGATGATTAAGATTGAAATCAAAATTTAAAACATGAAATGAAATGAATAAATACTCAAAATGGTATCAGATTGGCCAATACATTCAAAGGCAAAAAATAATAAAACTAAGCTACTTTTGGCCATAAGGTAAAATTATAAGCATAATTAAATATATTGTGTTGGTTGATATAGTAAAAATTATAAACTAATCAAATGGAAATTAATTAGGATGGAATATATAGTTGTAAGCACACAAATAACTATATCAAGTTGACTAATATAGTGTGGAAAGAAACATAATGGTATCAGGCTAGTTAAAATAGTTGACAAAAAATAGGAATTTATATCGAGTTGGCCGATACAATGGGATTGAAAGATATATGATGATTTTGATGATGTCTCTAAGAATTTAAAAGGACAAATATGAAATTTGTCTAATGAAAGGAGTAATAAGCTTCATGTTAATTTTACCAGAATGCATTATTATGGTGAAACCAAAGTGAAGATAATGTTAAAACAAAAATTGAATCATGAAAACAATCCAACCAATAGTGGGATAAGATTCATGTTAGCTTCACCATAATGTATTATTGTGGTGAATACAAATTGAAGCAAATTCTAAGACAAAAATGGAAACATGAATAAAATCCAACTAGTAGGGGGATATGATTCATGTTTCATTCACTAGAATATATGTAATGGCTATGATGACCTATAAATATCCTATTTATCTCAATAGAATAAGACACAAATAAGTTAAATCAAATAAATATTGCATATATTTTGATGAGAAAACAATGATATTTGTAGATTTAGTAGAGGGTAAACTACAACTCAAATGTCAAGAAGAAAGGGTTCTAAATCCTAAGACTATGGCATAAGGATATAAATCTCATTACACCTCAACAAAGGGAAATGATTTTAACTATGGTTGAAAGATGCAAGTAAAATAAATGGTTGTAAATGGGTACAATTAAATTAAATTATGGGCAAGTGATTTAAAAAAATTAAGGTGAAATGGTCAACCAAACAGGGTTCTATGCAACCTAAGGTTATAAATGACAAGCTTAAGAGGCCATATATTTATACCAATTCATTCAATATAAGGAATATCTTAAGAAAGGATACACACATACATCTAAAAATCAATACACAACATATAATATACTAATTAAAGAGTATAGTGATAAAAATACTTTTCTTGGGGTGGATCCATTGATGCTTTAATCTCCCCCTTTGGATACATTTGATATTTTCAAGATATGTTGTATTTGTTAAGTGTGGAGACCTTCAGGGCTATCATAAGATCATGAGGATATATTTTTGGGTCCTAGAGAGCTCCACAAATGTGGGGAGCACAATTTTTCCTACTTCACCTATTGTGGAACCTTGCTCTATATGTGAGTGGAATATACTTTGTATTTCTAATTTCTATGTTTTCATATTTTGTGGAGTTAGTTGTTAGATGCCTATTTTCTATGTTGAATTCCTTCACCTTAGGGAGTTAGTTTTTTATTATAAAATGTAATTCCTTCCTTGTTTCAAAGAGTTGGTTGTGATCACATATACTTCAAAAATGTGATTTTTGGAAGATGAGAGATAAACATGGTGAGTTCCTCCTTGGGTAGGATTTTGGATGAGCTTGATTAGGTGGAAGAGAATTGTCACATGGTGGATAATGCTTATATTGGATAAGCATTAAAAAATTATCCTCATTTGGTGGATTTTACCTTGGTTTGTTATATATATATATATAGGTTTGATGTGACCTTTAGAGGTTGATGGTTTATTTTCAAGGTGTGGCTTTGAGGATCAGAGTCAAACTATAGATGTTTTTGCAAAGTGTAGGTGTTTATTGTAGGATGTGGTATAGTAGCTTGTGGAATACAATATTGTGTAGGTGTAAATGAAAGTGAAAAATATTATTTATGAAGCATTTTATATAGGAGATATTCTATCTCTATGAGAGTTCATTGTAATCTTATTTTTTGATTACAATTTTATTTGAGGACTTTCTTGGTGGATGTATCCCACATTGGGTAAACCATGGTAGATATATTTTATGTGTGATTGCTATTTTTTTATTCATTTATGCTTTCTTATTATCTGTGATTTGAGGAATGTTTCTATGATGCATGCTAAGTGCATAATTTAGATTTGATTTATGGTGGTATTAAATATGGTTTAAAGTTTTTTATTCTTAACAACTAGTAGCATATTAATTGGTTGTGTTTTATTGAAGTGGTAAATCATAAGAAAGGCTATTAGTTTGAGTTGGAGCTATGGGAGAAGAGATAAGATTTAGAGTGGAAAAGTTTGATGGTTATAATTTTGGTTTGTGTAAAATGTAGATGGAAGATTCTATCTCTATGAGAGTTCATTGTAATCTTATTTTTTGATTACAGTTTTATTTGAGGACTTTCTTGCTGGATGTATCTAACATTGGATAAACCATGATAGATCTATTTTATGTGTGATTGATATTTTTTCTCTCCATTTATGCTTTCTTATTATCTATGATTTGAGGAATGTTTCTATGATGCATGCTAAGTGAATGTTTAGATATGATTTATGGTTGTATTAAATATGGTTTAAAGTTTTTAATTCCTAAAAACTAGTATCGGAGTAATTGGTTATGTTTTACTAAAGTGGTGAATCATAATAAAGATTATTAGCTTGAGTGGGAGCTATGGGAGAAGAGATTAGATTCAGAGTGGAAAAGTTTGATGGTAAAAAATTTGGTTTGTGGAAAATGTAGATGGAAGATTACTTATATCAAAAGGAGTTTCATCTCCCCTTAGAGGGGAAAGAAGAACAACCTATAAGTATGACTAATGCAAATTGGTCATTTATTGATAAGAAGGTATTATGATCCATACAGTTATGCCTTGCATCTTCTATTGCATTTAAAATTTTTGATGAGATAACTATAAAGAATTTCATGGATAAACTTGGGAAGTTGTATGAGAAACCCTCTCCTTTCAATAAAAAATTTCTTATGAAAGGATTATTTAACATGAAAATGTCTAAGAATGGTTCAATTTCTAATCATCTTAATGATTTCAATATGGTTGTAAATATGTTCACTTCCATTCGAATTAAGTTTGATGATAAAGTTAGAGATTTTTTAATCTTATGTTCTTTACCTAATAGTTGGGATAGTTTGGTTATGGATGTGAGTAATGCAATCCCTACCAAGGGAAGCTTAAATTTTGAGGATGTTGTAGGTGTGATATTTAGCAAGGAGATGCAAAGGAAAAATGCTGGTGAATCATATTCAATTAGTGTTTTTTCTATTGATACTAGAGGGAGGAAAAAAGACAAGAGAAAATGCTATCATGGAAAGTCAAAGGGTAGATCTAGGTCTATATTTTGATCCAAAATGATATGCTGACATTTTGAGAAGAGTGGACACTAGAAGAAATATTGTTGATCACTTTAGGATAAGAATGTCAATAAGGAAGAAACAAATGAGGTAAATGTGACATTAGGTAAATCATGTCAAGATGCCTTAATTATTTATATGGATATTTTTTTTGAGTCTTGGGTATTATATTTAAGGGATTATTTTCATGTCACCCCACATAGACATTATTTTATTGATTATGTTCAAGATAATTCAGGACATATTTATCTTGGTGATGATGAAACATGTGAGATAGTAGGGAGAGGTTGTGTTTAAGTTAAAATGCAAAATGGGAACACATAGCTACTTAAAGATGTCAAACACATGCCTATGTTGACATGGAATTTGGTTTCAGTGGGGCAATTAGGTAGTAAGGGTTGTTTGGTAATGTTTATGTATATTCTTGGAAAGTTACCAAAGGTGCTCTTATGATTTTGAGAGGTAAGAAAGTTGGTACTTTATATTCTATTAGTAGTGTTGATTCTTTTGATTTAGTTGATACAAATAGAAATGCAACTATGTGGCACTATAGACTCAGTCATATGATCCATAAGGGAATGAATATCTTAAAAGACAAGTTGCCTAGATTAAAATACATAGATATAGACTTTTATGATAATTATGTGTACGAGAAACACAAGCAGGTTAAGTTATTGAAAGTTGAAGCCACAAAGAAATAGCACAAGTTAGATTTGGTACACTCAAATGGATGGGGATTAACTCAGGTATCTTCTATTGGTGGATCCAATTATTATGTTACTTTTATTGATGATGCAATTAGGAAAGTTTGGGTTTATTGTATAAAAAATAAATATGATGTATTTGACACTTTTAAGAAGTGGAAAGCTTTAGTTGAGAATGAATTAGGTCTCAAGTTGAAATGTCTTAGATCAGATAATAGAGGTGAGTATTATATTAATGATTTCTTTGATTACTATTCTCACAATGGAATCCATAGGAAAAGGATGGTTCTAGGAACTCCAAAATAGAATGTTGTATTTAAAATGATGAATAGAACAATAATGGAATGTGCTAGGAGTATGAGATTACATGCAGGGTTGCCTTTACATTTTTGGGTAGAAGCAGTTAGCATGGTAGTATATTTGCTTAATAGAGGACCTTTTATTCCTTTAGATGGAGTCATTCCTAAATAAGCTTGGTCTAGTAAGAATGGTGATTATTCTTTTCTTAGAGTCTTTGGATGTGAGGCTTTTGCTCTCGTTAAGAAAGAGGATAGGACTAAGTTAGAGGCTAAATAAGATAAATACACATTTATTGGTTATGGTGAGGATAAATTTGGTTTTTGTTTATGGATAATTAAAGGTAAGAAAATATTTTAGTCTAGAGATGTAGTCTTTAATGAAAAATTCATGTATAAGAATCAATTTTAGGAACACGAATATAAATAGAAAGAGTACGCAGTATTGGACAACATTATAGATGGAAAAGTATACAATGATTCAATTTAGAAACCTCTTACACAAGGACCCCAAACTCATATGGTAAGAAGGTCTTCTAGGGTAAGAAGATCACCTGAACAATTATCTCCTTATTTAAATTATTTATTACTCACTGACAATAGAGAACTAGAATGTTATGAGGAAGAAATGTAGGTATATGCCATGATGAAATAGGAGAAATACATGGATGAGGAGCATATATCTCTCATGGAAAACCAAATGTGGGATTTGGTAAGGCTACCCAAGGGCAAGAGTGAATTTCCTAATAAGTAGATCTTTAGAATAAAAGAAGAGGATGAAGGGAGAAAGAGGTATAAGGCTAAGATGGTGGTCAATGGGTTTGCACAAAAATTAGGTATTGATTTTGATGAGTTTTTTTCTCCAATTGTAAAAATGACTTCTATTAGGATTGTTCTTAGTTTAGTTGTAGTCGAGGATTTGTACTTAGAATTATTAGATGTGAAAACTACTTTTACTCATGGTGAAATGGATGAAGAGTTGTATATGAAGTAGCCACAAGGATATGAGGTCAAAGGAAAGGATAACTATGTGTGTAGACTAAAGAAGAGCTTGTATGGCCTAAAACAAGATCCATGATAAAGGTATAATAAATTTAATTATTTTATGTTGAAATAAGAATATCAAAGGTGTCATTCTAGCCATTGCATGTACATCAATCATTTTAATTATGGTTCCTTTATTATATTATGCTTGTATGTTGATGAAATGTTAGTTGAAAGAAAGAACATACAACATATTCAAATGCTCAAAAAATAGATTAGTGACTCCTTTTCTAAGAAGGATTTGGGTGATACAAAGCAAATCCTTGGTATGAGGATTTCTCATGATAGGAAGGAGAGAAAGTTTATCTTATCCCAATTAGAGTTTGTGAATAAAGTCTTAGAAAGGTTTAGCATGTTGGATGCTAAATGTGTTGGTACTTATTTAGTAAGCCACTTTAGATTATCAAAGGAGTAGTGTCTAAAGATGAAAGATGAAAAGCTTAAGATGTCTAAGGTACCTTACTCATCAGCATTTGCAATCTTAATGTATGTCATAGTTTGTAATAGGTTGGATATTACCCAAGTAGTGGGAGTTGTGAGTAGGTATATGAGTGATCCAGGTTATGAGCATTGGTAGGCAGTTAAATAGATTATTTGATATTTGAGAGGAACCATGGATTTTTCACAATGTTATAGTGGATTAGATGCCACTTTTCATGGTTATGTGGACTTGGATATGGTATGAGATATTGATAGCAAGAGGAGTATGATAGGTTATATATTTACTATTGGAGATATAATGGTTAGTTAGATTTCTAGGATATAGAAGGTTATGGCTTTTTCAACCATAAAGGTAGAGTATGTTGCTACCACAAAGGCTAGCAAGGAGATGATTTGGTTATAGGAGTTATTTTGAGAGTTGGGGCATGAGAAGGAAGTTGGGAGACTACACATTGATAGTTAGAGTGTTATTCATTTGGCAAAGAACTCCACTTTCCACTCAAAGATGAAACACATTCAGTTACATTATCACTTCATCAAGATAGATTTGGAGGAGAACTTGGTGAATTTGGAGAAGATTCATACTAACCAAAATCCTATGGATATGATGACCAATGTGGTCACATTAGACAAGTTGAGACTATGTTTAGATTTGGTTGGCCTTAGTGGTCATGGACCAGTGATAGATTCTATTCTTAAGAAATGATCTCCAAGTGTGACATTTTTGAGTGTGGAGCCATTTGGGGATATCACATGACTATGGGGATATATTT
The DNA here is from genome assembly GCA_037957365.1 of Torreya grandis. Classification (NCBI taxonomy): domain Eukaryota; kingdom Viridiplantae; phylum Streptophyta; class Pinopsida; order Cupressales; family Taxaceae; genus Torreya; species Torreya grandis. The sequence goes on from JARHVA010000105.1 coordinate 57,991, forward strand.
TTGGGGCCTAGAGAGCTGTAAAAATGTGGGGAGCACAATTTTCCCTACTCCACATTTTGTGGAACCTTGCTCCACATGTGAGTGAAATATTCTTTATATTTCTAATTTCTATGTTTCCATATTTTATGGAGTTAGTTGTTAGATGCCTATTTTCCATGTTGATTTCCTTAATCTTAGGTAGTTATTTGTTTATTATAAAATGTAATGCATTCCTTGTTTCAAGGATTTGGTTTTGATCACATGTACTTGGAAAATGTGCTTTTTGGAAGAGGAGAGATAAACATGGTGAGTTTCTCCTTAGGTTGGATTTTGGATGAGCTTTATTAGGTGGAGAGTTTTCATATGGTGGACAATGCTTAACTTGGATAAGCATTGTGTAATTATCCTCATTTGGTGGATTTTCCTTATGTTTTTATATATACATGTGTGATGTGACCTTTATAGGTTGATGGCTTATTTTCAAGGTGTGGCTTTGAGGATCAGAGTCAAAGTATAGATGTTTTTTCAAAGTGTAGGTGTTTATTTTAGGGTGTGGTATAAAGGCTTGTGATAAACAATATTATGTAGGTACAGGTGAAAGTGCAACATATTATTTGTGTAACATTTTCTACAGGATATATTTTGTCTTTGTGAGAATTCATTGTAATCTTGTTTTTTATTATAATTTTATTTAAGGGCTTTCTTGGTGGATGTTTTCCACATTGGGTGAACCAGATAGATCTATGTTATGTGTGATTACTATTTTATTCTCTCCATTTATACTTTTTTATTATCTATGATTTGAGGAATGTTTCTATGATGCATGCTAAGTGCATAATTTAGATTTAATTTATGGTCATATTAAATCTGATTTAAATTTTTTAATTCCAAACAATAGTTTGGAGACATCAAATGGTTGGATGAGGATCTAGATATCCTTAGTTAGGAAATCCTAATTACCTCTCCTTGTAATCCTAAATGACACCATAAGATAAGGCCTTCATGATAAGGCTATAAACCACTAAATCTCCCAAATACTAATAAGGATGGAAATTCCAAGTATATCTTATAAATGTGATATATCCTATTAGGAATGAAACATGACCCCTATATATACAGTTCCAATAATAAAAACCAATCCTAAACTCTAGGCCAAATATATCAGCTAGGTTGATATAGGTGAAAGATGTTAACTGGCATAAGACAATATCACCCACACTAATAAAATACAAATTCTATAAGACAAACTTATAACTATATCAAGTTGGAAAATAAAATATAAGGGAGGAAAAAACATGAAACAGATGGTATCAACTAGGTTGATACCATAGGATATAGAGAATTTATGAAATATGGATAGGAAATAGATGGAAGGGAAATAAATATAGATTATTTTAGGAGGTTAGATAATAGTAGTGATGGTGTAACATAATAATATACAAACAACTCTTTAAAATTACCAATAGTTGCTCCTACCCCATTACCTATGTAACCTTCAAGGCATGCATTCCAAGAGATTTATGCATCAATAATATTTTGTAATAAAACATGTAAATAAAGTGATAAATAATTTTTAGTGTTATAATTGTAGACCTCATCTTGTTAGCAACAATGGTTAGTGACATCATAACATTCACCGATTATGAAGTGATTGTTACCAACACTTGTAATGGTTTAACTTATGCTTCAACTCCCTCCATTGTATATTAATATACATTTCCATTATTTATAGTTGGTTACATAGACATAGACAAAAATGAAGTTTGGAATTACATAACTACTATAAATTTGGTCTCTTAGATATTTTAGAGAACTTATCATACTTTAACTTTGATAGTATAGTTTTACATTGGTTGTCACCATCTTCCTTTATTTTTTATTTAATTTTAATAATGAAATATACTAAGAGGGGGGGGTGAATTAGTATATTATATATCTTTTTACTTAATCTGATTTCTTTTCTTTAACCACTTAATCATACATTCAAGATATGTAATAAAACTAAAATAATAATTTGTACCACACGAGAGAGAGAGAGAGAGAGAGAGAGAGAGAGAGTATTATATATCTTTTTACTTAATTTTATTTATTTTCTTTAACCACTTAATCATACATTCAAGATATGTAATAAAATTAAAATAATAATTTGCACCACATGAGAGAGAGAGAGAGAATTTTCACATGGAAACCCAAAGTGTGGAAAACCATGAAGAACAATCTCAAGTCTATGAATGAGCACCAACTCAAAATACAAAGTTTGCAAGCACCAACTTGCAGGATCACCAACCCCTTTACCAAGCACCAACATAACAACTATTTGTGAGCACCAACCCACAAGAGCACTAACCCCTTATAAATAATTGTGATCACCAACCCACAGCAGCACCAAATCCTCTTATGTATAAAAAATAACTATCTCTCAATGTTGCTTACTCAACAAATGATATAACTCTACAATATTTCCTACTTTTATCTCTTCAAAAACAAATACAAACCATGCACTCTCTTGCATATTAAAAATTAATTCTCAACCCTTTATTTATAGCTTTCCAAATGACCTTTGGCATTCACCCTTTGTGAACCTTCAATCCTCATGGAAAATGGTGCCAAACTTGCATGACCCTTCGTATCCTTGCATTTGAAAAGTCATATGGAGACCCTTCATAAGCAAAAGCATCATTTCCCCTTTTGTCTTTATCTCGGTGAATTTTCATATTCCTCAAAGTGTCCCTTCATGGAAAAATGCACCATATCTCTTTTTTCTTCACATGGTGACTCTTGAAATTCCTCAAGATAACTCTTCATGAGAAAATGCATCCCATTCCTCTTTTGACTATTACCCCATGAATCTTTGACTTGTCCATGGCTCCTCTTTTGAATTATATGAAACCAAAAATATATTCATTAATATTAAATAAATATTAACACACATTATCTAAGATATGAATATTGAAAACACCATTAAATTCAATGGGGTCTTTATCACCAATAATGTTAGACCTTTGACATCAATGAAAATATTTCCAACAATCTACCCCTTTGTCATTGATGGCAACCTCAAACTGAAACTACCACATCCTAAAACCTATAAATATTACAATCTAAAAAACATACAGTAACTCCCCCTTACTATAGAAACTAATACCTATTCTCTATAACTATTTTTGCACTTGTACCTGTACCTATTATTCTCCCCCTTTGACATCAATGGCAAAGGGCCTACCTGGAGCTAACACTTAGCTCCCCCTTAACTAATGTTAAACCTCAATGGTAGGAAGTAAAATAAATTGCTCCCAACTTCTCTCGTAGATACTCAAATGTGTCTTTTGGTAGTGCCTTTGTGAAAATATCTACAATCTTCTCTATAGTACTGATATACTCCATCTTAACCTGTTGATTTTTAACCTGCTCTCTCAAAAAGTGGTATCTAATGGGAATATGTTTTGTTCTTGAATGTATCACTAGATTATTTGAAATATTTATAGCACTTGTGTTATCACAAAAAATAGAAATAGGTTCATCATACTTTATCTTGATATCTTCCAAAATTTGCTTCATCTAAAGCACTTGAGTACAACATAATACTACTACAATATATTCTACTTTAGCTATAGAAAGTGATACTAAATTTTGCTTCTTTCTTAGCCATGAGACTAAGCTATCACCAAGGAAGAAATCTCCTCTACTTGTACTCTTTCTATCATCCAAGCACCCTACCCAATCTAAATATGTATAAGCAACCAAAGTGAAATTTCTATCTGTGGGATACCATAATCTGTAATACAATGTCCCCTTGATATATCTAAATATTCTCTTTACCAACTAAACATGACTATCTTTTGGAGATGATTGATATCTTATAACTATACCTATTGCATGCATGATGCTTGGCCTTGATGCTATCAAATATAAAAGACTACCAATCATATATCTATACAAAGATCTATCTGTAATAGGTGAATCTTCATCCTTGATCACCTTATTTCCTGTACACATTGGTGTGCCAATTGGTTCACAATCCTCAAAACCAATTTTTTTCAACATTTCCTTGGCATATTTACTTTGAGATATGAAAATTCCTTTATCTAACTAAAATATTTGCAATCCTAAGAAAAATAACAATTCTCCAAGCATAGACATCTCAAAATCTTTTTGCATATTATCAAACAATTCTTTTGCATCTTTTCAATATTTCCTTCAAAAATTATATCATCAACATAGATCACAATAATCAATTGATGTTCACCTTCTATTTTGATGTAGAGATTACTATCAATAAATCCTCTCTTGAAACCTTGATCTTGTAGGTAGTTATCAAGTCTTGCATACCAAGCTCTGGGAGTTTTTTTCAATCCATATATTGCTTTCTTCAATTGCATACATGGCTACTAATATTTGAGAGAATAAATCCCTTAAGCTGCTCAATGTATACTTCTTCTAGATTTCTATTCAGGAAGGTAGATTTGACATCCATCTGAAACACTTTGAAATTTTTTAACATGGCATATGAAAGAAACATTCTAATATCCTCTAACCTTGCCACTGGTGAAAAAGTTTCTTCAAAATCTATTTCCTCAATTTGAGCATATCTTTTACATACTAATCTCGCTTTATTTCTGGTCACTTCTCCATTTTCATTCAACTTATTTTTATAAACCCATTTTTTTCCTATCACATTGTGATATTTTGGTCTAGGCACTACTTACCAAGTATCATTATTTTCTATATGATTTAATTATTCATCCATAGCCTTAACCCAATGCTTATCATGTCTAGCTTCTAAAAAACTTTAGGCTGAATTTTGGATAACAAAGAGAAATTAACTTGCTCAGGTTCACTTACCATCATTCTTCTAGTGTGAATTCCTTCATTTATGTCCATGATGATGTCACTTTCATTAATATTTCTCTAAACATATTTGGTTGGAGTTTTGGTGCCCTTTTTCTCCTTCTTCTCATCTTCATATGATTCTTCAAAACCTTCCTCTTTAATGATTTTAGGAATGTCTACTGGATCACTGATTCTTTGTGTTCCATCATCTTCTATCCTGACACTTGTACTTTTAATAATTTTCTTGGTTATTTTGTTATAACATTTATAAGATTTAATTTTGCAAGAATAACCAAGAAATATACCTTCATCTGCTCTAGATTCAAACTTACCAAGTTTTTCATCAGTTTTCTTTATGAAGCATATACTACTAAAAACTCTAAAATAATAAACTATTGTTCATTTGTCTTTCCATAACTCATAAGGATTCTTGTCACTATTGAATCTCAATAATGCTCTATTCTGAATATGCACTATTGTCACAACTACCTCTCTCCAATATTTATTTTCTATCTTCAATTCATTTAGCATCATCCTCGTCATCTCCTAAACTATTCTATTTTTCCATTCAACTACTCCATTTTGTTTTGGAGTTATAACTATTGAATAATGTCTCTATATTTCATGGTCTTCACAAAACTCAATAAATTTATCTAACATGAATTCTCCTCCTCAATCTGATCTTAGACACTTAATCTTCAAACTGGTTTCATTCTCAACCAATGCTTTGAATGCTTTGAAATATCTAAAAGCTTCTAATTTTTTATTTAAAAACATTACCCAAGTCATACATCAAAAATAACTAATAATCAACATGAAATATTTCTCACCTTGAGTACTTTGAGTTCTCATAGGTCTACATAGATCAGTGTGAACAAGTTCTAGCATCTGAGTAGTCGAGTACTCTTTTGTTTTGAACCACCTTCTAGCCTATTTCCCATGGTGACAAGGTTCACAAAGCATGTCAAATGGATTTGTAATCTTTGGAAGATTTTTGACTACTTGCTTCTTGCTGATGTTGACAAGATTGTCAAAATTTATGTGCCCATTCTCCTGTGCCATAACTAAATTTCTTCAATCAAACTTAAACAATATCTTTGACCTTTGATGTCTGATAGCATATACAAATTATCTCCTATTCTCTAAGCATCTACAACTAACACATCTAAATTGTTTCTTCTAGTTTCATAACCTTCTACATAAAACTTTAGTGTGTACCCCTAATCGTACATTTGACTTACACTCAAAATATTATTCTTAAGACCTTCTACATACAAAACATTTTTCATTTTCAATTCTACCATTACCCAAACTTAGTGTACCTTTTCTAGCAATTATGGTAGTAGTATTATCTCTGAATTTTACTATGCCACCATTGATCTTCTTTAATATTATGAACTTGTTGTTATCTCCTATCATGTGCCTTGAACATCCACTATCAATAAACCATGGATTTTCTTCATTTCTTGCATGTAAAGCTCTTTGTACCAACATAGATTTTTCATATTGTTTCTTTTACTATGAACCTATCTAAACTTTCTTCTTGGTGAATGGATCCTTGAAACTCTAGTCCTTCTTGACTGAATCAAACATGCTTCTAAAATACCAAGCTACTTATCCAAAGTTTTTTCACTTGTAACATATTATGGCCTCTTCATTAAAGCCTGATAGAGGAGTAAAAGAGTTATGGCTTCTACTTGACTCTGTATGAATTTCCTTCTCCTTATTTCTGAAATTATTAGCCCTTTTTTGACATTCTATTTTCTTATAACCATATCCATTCAAATAAAAATAGTAACCATAAAAATAGGACTTGTTTGTGTATCTTTGACTTGATTGCCTTTTGTAGCTCTGTTCCCTCTAGCCTTCTTTGTTTGAGATGTCCTCTGTATTCTTAACTTCTTCCCTTTTTATTTCTTTTTTTATAGGAGCTTTAGCATAACTTTTTCCTTTTTTTTGTCTGTGAAAGTAGTGACCTCTTTCTCTTTATCAAATCCAATACCTATCTTCTCTGACATTGATATTTTATTTTCTAATATCTTATTCAACATATTAGTGTTATTCTCAAATTTTGAATCATTGGCTATTCTATCATTGATTGATTTATTTATTTTATCAAGATTTGATTTTAAAGAAATAATTTCAATAACATACCTTTCACATTCTTTACTTAATATTTTTAATTATGCCATTAGATCTTCTTCATTCTTCTTGGCTTCCTCAAAGTGTGATTGTAGATCTTCAATTATTTCCTTTGACTCTGTTTCATTTTTCTTGATTTGGAGCTTTAATCTTTGATTTTTATTTTCTATAGCTTTTAACTCTTATAAGGCACAAATGAGTTCTCCTTCTAGATTCACTTTGGATTCATCTTGTTCTTCTTCTTGATCATCTATACTTTTTTGTACAGAGTCATTTTCATGTGTGGCCATGAATACAATCTCTTCTTATTTTGAATCATTGACTCCACTATTTTTGGCTGAGCTAGGATCTTTAGAATATAAACTCTTCATCTCGAATCCCTTCTTGAATTTACCTTTGAAATTTCTCTTGTATGTATACTTTCCTTCTTCATTATCATCATTACCATTATTTGGGCATTTAGCTACAAATGTCCAATCTTTCCATAATTAAAACATTTAAAAGGTAAATTTCCTTGATATTTACCTATGCCCTTTCTTGGCTTACAAATGAAAAGAGCTCTATTGTCATCTTCATCATCACTAGAACTATCATTTGATTCTTGAATCTTAGCCTTCTCTTTCTTTGATGTATAGAAAGTAGCTTCTCTTTTGAGGGTTTATCTTTTTTAGTCCACATCTCATATACTGTAAGAATACCATGAAGCTCATCCATCTTTAGCTTGGCTATATTCTTCATTTCTTCAATTGCTAAAACTTTTGCATCATATCTCAATGGTAGAGATATGAAAACTTTTTGAACCATAGTTGATTCTTCTAAATTTTCTCTAAGACCTTGAATTTGATTAACTATTTGATCAACCCACAAAAGATAAATTTCTATATTTTCTTCTTCTTCCATCTTCAAACTCTCAAACTATCTTTTGAAAGTTTGAAGCTTATCTTGTTGAACCTTTCCATCACCTTTGTAAATATTCTAAAGTTTTACCTAGGTTTCATGAGCATATTTACATTGCATAACTTTAACAAATTTTGATTCACATAAACCACATAAAATAACATTTAAAGCTTTAGCATTGTTTTCACTTGACTTCTTTTCTGCCAGAGTAGTGACAAGTGTTTGTGTCTCTTCATATTACTCCACCACTACTTGTCATATGTCGAATCTAAGTGCCATCAAATAAATCTTCATCCTTATGCTCCAAAAAACATAATTCACCCCATCAAACAAAGGTTCCTTATTTGTATAAAATCCTTCATGTGATCTCACCATTATGCTTTCTTGATCTACCTTCAAGCTGTAAAAATTTTTCAAAAGGAACTTGATCTGATACCAATTATTAAGCATAAAATATATTGAGAGGGGGGGTGAATTAGTATATTATATATCTTTTTACTTAATCTGATTTCTTTTATTTAACCACTTAATCATACATTCAAGATATGTAATAAAACTAAAATAATAATTTGCACCACACAAGAGAGAGAGAGAGAGAGAGAAAGACCATATTTTTACATGGAAAACCAAAGTGGGAAAAACCATAGAGAATAATCTCAAGTATATGAATGAGCACCAACTCAAAATATAAAGTTCGCAAGCACAAACTTGTAGGAACACTGACCCCTTTGTTGAGCACCAACACAAAAAATATTTGTGATCACCAACCCATAGGAGCACCAACCCCTTACAAAGATTTATGAGCACCAACCCACAGGAGTGCCAACTCCTCTTATGTATAAAACACAACTATCTCTCAATGTTTCTTACTCAACAAATGATAGAACTCTACAATATCTCCTACTTTTCTCTCTTCAAAAACAAATACAACCATGCACTCTCTTGCATATTACAAATGGATTCTTAACCCTTTATTTATAGATTTACAAATGACCTTTGGCATTCACCCTTTGTGTCCCTTCAATTCTCATGGAAAATGGCACCAAACTTGCATGACCCTTCATATCCTTGCATTTTAAAAGTCATATGGTGACCCTTCATAAGCAAAAGAATCTTGTCATCTTTTATCTTTATCTTGGAGACTTTTTATATTCCTCAAAGTGTTCCTTCATGGAAAAATGTGCCATACCTCTTTTATATTCACATGGTGACTCTTGGAATTCCTCAATATGACTCTTCATGAGAAAATGCATCCCATTCCTCTTTTGTCTTTTACTCTGTGACTCTTTCACTTCTCCATGGGCCCTCTTTTGACTTATATGAAACCAAAAAAATATTCATTAATATTAAATAAATATTAACAAATATTAGCCAAGATATGAATATTAAAAACACCATTAAATTCAATGGGGCCCTTATCACCAATAATGCTAGACCTTTGACATCAATGACAATATTTCCAACATTTAACACATTTCACTTTTATTAACTCTATCATTCATAATTCACTTTCATTCATAAAATTATTAAATAAATTTAATTTTTTTTTATGTCGTTTCTCATCTTAGGACTTTGATCAATTTTAATTTTTCTTATTTATTAAATAATGTATTTAGAAAATACAACTTGCATAAAATTCCAAGTTTCTCACCCATATGTCAAAATACACTAAAGTCCAATTGACACACCAAAGTGAACTTTAAGACACCTCTTTTAACCACTTGAACTTATGAAACCACCTATATTTATGAGGATACTTAGAGTATATAAAGAGAACTTCTCTGCAACCATTTTGTAAATGGGAAGTATTATATAAATATTTTCTAATATTCAATATAGAAAAGAGTTTCATTATTTTGTTAATTTTTTTATAGAATATTGTGTGTGGGTTTTTATAGAAGTGTGATCAGTAAGTTTTGAAGAATTGAAACATATTGAATTTATTATTATTCTTCTTATTCTCTAATAGCATTTTGAGATACAATTGGGAACTTCACACTTTTTTATATACTACACATCATAAGGTACTTCTCATATTGTGGGCTTCATAGATTCAGACTAGGTTGACAATGTTGATACTCAAAACTCCACTTCTAAATTAATAAATTTACTTAGTTATAGTCCATTAAAATGGTATTTAAATAATAAAAAAATACTATTACATTATGATCCATTGAGTTATATTATCAAGGTGTTGTTATGACTAGTAAGAAGCCACTATGGATTTGATAGTTGATGGTGTAGTTTGGTTTCCATTAGGATCATCCCAATAATATTTAGTGTGATAATTAGAATGAATTTCATATTTATAAAAACCTAGTGTACTATTATCACATAAATCACATTGAGATCTAAATACATTTCATATGACACCTCATCTAAGATGGTATCCTAAACTTGGAGTATGTTCCTATAGAGGAACAAGTTGTAAACATTTTCACAAAACCTTTTGCATCAACTTTATATATTAAAGTGTGAATGATTATTATGGTTAAGTAATTTGTACTTGTGGTTTTTATCATGAGTCCTTCCTTCATTATTTTAAGATTGTAAATGGGTATCTAATTAGGCCTAGTTTCTAGGACACATATCATTTATTTTCTCTTTTCTCTCTCCCTAACTTCCACTTAAGGGAGTTTTTTAGTGTGTTCACACTAGGTTATAAGTAATGTTTTATTAAACTATCCTATATTTATCCTTGTTCACATTATAATATGGCTAAGCTCAAGTTGTTTAGTAGTTAGCATATATTAAGGTGGAGTTTGTTAAATGTGTATGTAATAGTTTGTCCTATGTGCACATATAGCCAATTTATCTAAATACTTATTGTTATTGAAATAAATTAGCTTGGATATTTTTTTAATAGACTCTAATGAATAATTATATGGAGATAGTTTGTACATAATAGAGGAATATTCAACATTTTGATTTTTTATTCTCAATTTCATTCCTTTGTATGTGTATATTGACACAAATTCTCACTATTTATATATAATTCAGATGGCCTTGTGGATATAATTTACATTTATATGCATGTATAAAATATTAAATCTTAAATAAAATTAAAATTTTTGAAGCCTAAAGAGAAAGTAATGAACACAAATATAAGTGGGTGAACCATGTTTCCCTATGACATGTTTTTAGAGATGATTTTAGTTGTTAAAACATTGAAAAATGGTGTTTCCTTATTGAATCACTTGGATAATTTGGTGGCGATCATTACCAAATTTTATGTACTAAGGAAATCTCATGGGTTGGGAAGATAAATTACCAAACCCTCATTAAAAAGGGATTAGTGCCTAGTCCATTGAGGGTGCAAAATCTCAACCTTAATACTCATTTAATTGATCTTGAACCTCGGGATGAAAGGTGGGATCAACATATTAAGATCATAGATTAATCCATAGGCCATTGAGAATTTATAAAATTTAATTGAAATATTCATTTAACTACATCAACCACTGTAATTATACTTATAGATTCAAAGTTTTCACTTTCAAGTAACATTGATGCCATAATAGAAAATAGTAATAGTGTGTATGTGCATGAATAATATCCATTCCAAATAATTTGATCAAGTCAAAGCCAACATGATATAAAATTATATGCACCTATATCTCATTTATGTCAAATATAAAAATCTTAAAACTTATAACTCATTTTCTTGTAAAATGTGTGCATATGCATTACATATGCCCCCAAATCTAACTCAATCTATAAGTATATAAAAATTTATAATTTTTATCCCAAAAAATTTGTTTAAATTTTTAAATATTTGTATAAAATTGTGAACTATTATAAACCTTATAAATCTTGAAATCTATGCCAAAATATAAATCAAACTGATAATTTGAAAAAAAATGAATTCTATGAATACTATAATATGTGCCAATTTTTTGCTCATGGAAGCTTAAATATCTATGACAATCCAGCTAATATGCACATGAAATACTAATATCAAAATAAAAGATTCAATTACATCATGTTCTATATAAATGTTTAATCATTTGTGGAGAATATTTCATCATAGTAATAAATAGATCATAAAATCGTACATGAAACATGTAATGCAAAGGAAAAAAGTGTCCAGTCAAGATAGATATATAAATTAGACATGTAGTAGTAAACATAGAGTAAATAAGTAATAAATAATTAAATACGTATGAATGTACATGATTTGAATCATCAAACCACAAACAAGAATAAAAAACATGATATAGATCATAAAACCAAAAATTTAGTAAACTCAACAAACTTAGCAAATTCAAAAAACTCAATAAGCTCAAAAAATAATCCTAGATTTATCTACTCATAAGTAAATAATTTCATGGTCATTATGCACACAATACAATTACACATAATAACACTCAATGACACAAAATGTGAAGGGTTGGACATAATATACAAGCAATGATTAGACTATATGATAAAAACAATAGAAATGAAGGATATAACAAGTGAAACTAGTCTACACTATCAATATATGGCAATGTCAAATCATATTAAAGTAACACATACATAACATGTAACACTATAAATAATATAACCAAGAGCAATACATATGCAACAAATCAATGTATCTCAATATAAAAAATGAAAATGTCATAGAAAGATATAACATACATTAAATTAAGATTTTGAATGAGATACCTACAACATTTTCATAGTCCATGAGTATACAAATATCTTGCATCAATGCATGTAACACGTGTGACCTATATGCCTAGTATCTCACTCCTATACACCATAAAATGAATATGCCTATGAAGAAGGATATTTAATCTACCAAACATATAATAAATACCATATATGAATAATGTAACTATAAAACATGTGATGATTAGGTTTTTATTTTTTTTAAATGTTATATTTTTTTATACTTTTGAAACATTTTCAACAAATTTAAAAATGCTAATAATTGATCCAATAAAGGTGATATATATATATATATATATATATATATATATATATATATATATATATATATATATATATATATATATATATATATATATATATATATATCACCTTTATTGGATCAATTATTAGCATTTTTACATTTGTTGAAAATGTTTCAAAAGTATAAAAAAATATAACATTTAAAAAAAATAAAAACCTAATCATCACATGTTTTACAGTTACATTATTCATACATATATACATATACATATCTACATACACACACACACACACACACACGTATGTATATTTTTATATATATATATATATATATATATATATATATATATATATATATACATACATACATACATACATACATACATACATACATATATATATATATATATACATACATACATACATACATATATATATATGTATGTATGTATGTATATATAAATATAAATATGTGTTTTTTTAAATTATGGAATAGGATGAGTTGTATGTAACTATAATCACATAAAATAGGTATTTGAGTGTTAAGAGTGCTACTTGAGACTACCTATCCATATATTATACATAAATTATCCTAGATCATATTATCAAATTTATCTAGCCTTAATGTGGGCCATAAACATCTCGAGTCGAATCAAATGTAGTCATAAACCCTCATTTCCTAATCCTAGCCCTTTATGCCTAGTGTCTCCTGCAAGCTAGACACTAACACCACATTAAGGACACTAGATGCACATGGCACAAGTTTACCCAAATTTTTGCACATGTCCTTTGTCATAGTTCTCCCAAATAAATATACTTTCAAAATTAAAAGCCTCTTAATGTCAGCCTAGACATATTATATTATCTACACAAGTGACAAAACACTATTACATGAATTTTATCCCTATATCCACTAGATGGAAATTATATTCAAAATAACTATTCAAAAATGAAATATGTTGATAAAAATCAAGGTTATCAATCCATATTCTACCCTACTTCTACATAATACCATCTAAACTAGCCCTAATCTTAGATTTTATAAATTTCCAATCTCATGCACACTTAAGGCACTCAAGGCCAGTATCATAATAGCATCACTTAAATTTTCACCAACACTTAGGTGGGTAGAGATATATTGGGCTTGATGCCTCAAAGTATTGGTATGTATCCAACTCTCTTCACAATAGGGTGTTGAGGATGTCTATCCTATCCTACTAAAGAATATACTTTTCTGATCATACCCTACTTGTAATGAGGATTAATTTTTGTATCATAAATTATTCATAATAGGCATAATACATAGTTCCAAAATTCATGTGTGTAGGAACAAACCCCAAAGACCTAGACATATGTGCATTCAAATGTTTGAGATAGTCCTACATAGAGGATATTAGTGCTAATATCAAGACATTAGAGCCACATGATGCTATTGTCCAAATGTGTCACTATTATCTAGGAGGGATTATGACTCAATAATCTAGTTGATGAAACTCAAACTAGCATCCATCTTAGTTTCCATCATTCATATCATCTATATCAAGTGATTTCTAGATAGGTCTTTATTTTCACTATTTATTATTATTTTTAGAAAAGTCAAATCTATAAAAATTCAATGGAAATATTTTATGCATATTATTTATTTGATTTAATCTACTTGACCCTTTAATCAAACATAAGATTTACATAAGATAAAACATAAAAGGTTAAAAAAAATTGTGAACGTGACTTACTTCAAACATTGATCAAACCTTAAACCAAGATTATCCTATGGTTTTTATCCTTTTTTTTTCCTATTTTCATTAGATAATTTTTTTTAGATTTTATATGTTATATTTTAGTAAATATATTCCAATTTGTTTACTATATGCCATCTAGAAAAACTATTTCTCTTCCATTAAGAATAAGTGCTAGGCTAGGTGGCAATCCTATATAGCATATTAAAATTCCTACTTTTCAAGATTATAACATGGATAAGGTGCCTATTATAACTCCTATTGTTCATCCTTCACACCTGATTATGTGGATTTCAATGATAATGCATCTAAGATTAACAATATAATCAAGAACAAGATGATACACAAACTAAAAATTAGGACAGTCTCCCTCTAATTAATAATGATAACATAATTAACAATAAATACGAGGTCCTATAGAGCTTTAGAGAGATAATTTGGTAACAACCCATTGATCACACACAAAACTTACAATTTATATTAGAAATTAATAAAAAATCAAACAATGGTCAACCTTCAATTCCCCTAGCTAATAACATTATTACACCTACAATGGGGATAACTAAGCTAGCATAACCAAGAATTGTAATTCAACAACCATAAATGAAATTTATACCTCTTGTCTCTAGTTCCTTAAATCTATATATATAATCCCTTATGAATGAGGTTCATACTCTGTAGGTTAAGGTGTTACATCTTGAGAATGGATCTATTAGGCCATCACATACCTTGGATTCTAATATCCTCTTGCATAACCTTTTAACACACCATATAGTGGCAACACCCTTGCCATATAGATTCATAGCACATAAGCTTACATTATATGATGATAAGGCTAACCTAGATCACCATATCTAAACTTTTAATGTAGTATGTTTGGACTATGTGTCTAATAATTGGCTTCTCACAAATTTATTTCCACATAGTTTAAAGGAGAGTGCCTTACAGTGGTTTGATGACTTACCAAATCAAATCTATCATAGTATTCAATCCTTTGGTAGACATGTTTTTATCACATTTATCCATCAATATCAATGACAAAATATCATATACCCAAGTTTCATAGTTATAACAAAAGTTAAATGAACCTATCATAAAATACATCTTATGAAACAAGACTATATTATATAAATTGACTAGCCCCATGGTAGAAAAATATCTTCAGGACATCTTAAAACATAGTCTTTTACCATTATTACATGAATTTATCTTGTTTAAGAAGTTTCCAACATTCACAAATTTGTGCCACATAATAAAATAAAGAGAGCTCAAGCTTATATCAACGGGTAAACTAAACTATACCAATAGATTATAATAAACTAAAAAAAGTTTAGGTAAGCCTCCATACAATTTAAGGGCCATCAAGAATAAGAGTTATCAAAATTCCATAGTTAATATAGCTTTAGATCCATCTCCTCACTTTGTTTTATCACCTCCTCATTGTTGAATATTTACCAACCTTCTAGAGTCACCAACATGGATTTCAAATTAGATCTTGGAATGTAATGCCATATCTCTCCTTCCCATTAAAGAGGTTGATACAACATGGACCCTTCAAATAAGATATGATTCCAATGCATTTTATGAGTATCACATGACACTAGGACATATAACAAATAGATGCACAAGCCTAAAATATAATATACAAGATTTAATTGAGGCTAACATTATTGATGTGGGCACACCCACAAAGGCACTAAAATTACAACAAATAAAATCTAAGGCATTAAATATATTCTCAAATCTATTTATAAAGCATACTATGAATGAAACAAGGAGCACTTCAGGTGTTCACTACACATATCAAGCACATCCACCATCACCTTCATATCATACTATTATAAAGGAGACATACCCATTACGCAACATCATTGGTATATACCACACTATAGTTCTAGTTAAACCACTCATCACCTTCTGAGACCAATATATTATTGATGATGATACAAATTTACATGTACTCTTTATACAAACAAGAATAGATCATCATCTTATCTAGAGTGATATGGTTACTAATGGGTCAATAATTATCATGTATACTATGACACTTTTATATAATTTGGGGTATTCATATCAGGACATATTCCCCATAAACATAGTTATTAATGGTTTTAGTGGTCATGTTCAAATATCCATTAGGGATATTGTGCTTCTATTATAGGTTAGACCAAAACATATATCCACTTAAATATTAGTAGTACCTAATGAAGGGATGTTTGATATGTTATTAGGTATACCATGGATACATCAACTATGATCCATCCCATCCATAGTGCATAGATGCCTAAAATATATACATGTAAGTTAAAATATTTGATTTAGGCTAACATTATTAATGTGGACACACCCATAAAGGCACAAAAGGTATAATAAATGGAAGATAAGGCATTAAATATATTCTCAAATCTATTTACAAAGCATAATATTAATAAATCAAGGAGCACTTCAAGTTTTCACTACACATATTAGCCACATCCACCACCATCTTCATATCATACTATTATAGAGGAGGCATACCCAGTTCACAACATCAATAGTATGTAACACACTACAGTTCCATCTAAATCTCTTATCACCTTATTAGATTAGGATATTGTTTATGATGATAAAAAATTGCATGCACTCTTTATACAAGCATACACAAATCATCATCCTATCTAGAGTGTTATGGTTGACAACAAGTCAATCTTTACCATGTGCACTATGACACTTTTATAGTATTTGGGGTATTTAGAGTATTACATTTTACCCATAGACATAGATATTAGTGGTTTTAATGGCCATGTTTAGAGCTATATCATGGATATTATGATTTCATTATAGGTCACACCAACACATATATCCACTCATTTCTTAGTAGTACCTAGTGTATGTGTGTTTGATATGTTATTATCTAAGCCATGGATAAAATAGCTATGAGCCATCCCATCCATTGTGCACATATGCCTAAAATATATACATGCAAATAATTTGGTCAAAGTTGAGGGTCTTTTATATGACTATCCTCTACCTATTCCATAGGTAGTTACAACATTATCACTAGTTACAGTTCTCGCATAGTTACTAGATATAACATAGTTGTCAGTTATAGATTATATCATAGTTCCTATTGATACATCATAAAGTTTAGTAGAGACACCAGTTCAGGTGAGGTATAATACTATAGTATTGACACCTACACATAATCTATAATGAATACCATTACTATAGAGACCCCTATGTTAGATATATGTCATAGATTTTAGAGGGACTTCCTCCACTGACATTTTTCTAAGATTAATATTATTGTGTTCTTAGGGTTATTAACACATGGAACCAATGTCACCTAAATCTTCTTATACCATATGGGTTCCTAAGACCCTTACAATTCACAAGACACCATAGTCAGTGTCACAAATTCCCAATACCACTACATAGGTAGATATAGATACAAATCACTCAGTATAGTATATTATGGTTTCACATTTTCCCTTTCACACAACATTTATAATAAAAATTCCATTATTTGACATAGGTCATAGTGATATTGAGTCTCTCATGAGACTCATCAATTATTATGGTTTTTCCCTTCTTGTACATACTTTCCCTCTCTCTTGCTCCTTGTACATAGTTCATGTTTTAGCATTAGTTTGCACCCTTGGGGAAGATTTTTTAGGCTCTCCCAAACTAAGCTAGATAATAGGAACAAACTCAGGCTTTAGGTATCTTATGGTGAGGTTGAACCTCCATATAAAGTCATATTCCTCTTGATGGATCACATAGACTAATGATTATGCTTATAGAATAGATAGATATAGGGGGTATGGTTACTAATAAATATAAAAAGGTGATGCACCAAACTTAAATGAGACTCATATAAGCTTGAAACTAACACTAGATCAACATAATATAATGTTTTATCACACAATCTCACAAAATAACTAATTGCATAAGTATTTCATGAACTAGGCTCACCAAGATATCAAAGAAGAAAAGAGGAATTCTAAGAATCACACCAAGCATCCATTAATTGGAAAAAGAACACAAGTTCATACCTATAAATAGATTAAAAAAATGTTAAAAGAGAAAAGGAATAAGTACAATGGTCATGGAATAATCTCCTTCAAAAAACCATCATACACAAGCTTACTAAACACTAGTCAAAGGTAAGAGATAGTAAAAATTATCTTATTTCTTCAAGAGGTAGTTATTACAAATTTTGACAAGGTTTAGCCTTGTCAAATGAGAGTATCTTGTTCTTATTTTCAAATTTAAAGAATATATCTAAGATTAGAGAGAGAGAGAGAGAGAGAGAGAGAGAGAGAGAGAGAGAGAGATTATAATGGGTGAGAAAAGGGCCAATATAGAGAAAGGGAGAAGAGAGAGGGAGGGAACATGCCATTATAATTCAATCAATGAGCTACCACCACCTTTTTAATGAATGCTTGACCACATATTGATCTAATCAAGACTTATCCATCATCAAAAAATAAATTTTATCTATCTTGTAGCCTTTAAGCTTTCTCATTGGTTGAGAAACATAGTAGAAGATAAGAATCAGTTTGAGGATGATCACTCATGCTCTTGCTATGAAGGGAAAGCCCCTAAAAATATATTAAATGCTCTAACTACACTCTCTAACCATTAGTTCTCATCCTTGGAACTTTATGCCATCTTCCACTTGGTCTTTAGTATAGGGACAAAATATTCATATCTTTAGCCCTAATAAAGCCATGATGATATTTTTTTCAAGTAGTTACATGTACCTATTTATTGAGGATATGACTATGTTGAAAGATAACACACTCTACCATATCTTGTTTATATATGCCCCTACTCCAATCTTGAACATAGGTTTACTATAGATTGAAAACTAATCCATTTATTAGTTTTCCTATAGTTATCATGTCAATGAAAATCCTACAAGCCACATAGATTCCATTTTGGTCTCTATATTAGGTTTAAATAGACCCATTCTACCTCTCATCCTTGTAGAAGCCAAAAACTCATTATATGCATGGATCTTCTTTAAAGAACAAAGATCATAGTCATGAAACAATATTAAACCCCTATAAATGGTGTAATATTCCATTTTGTGTAATGGTGTAAGATCATAGTCATTATTAGTTTTCCTATAGTTATCATGTTAGGTTGTGGAGCTAAAATCTTCACTGATGCAGACATGGAGGAGGTTGTTGAGAGGTTGCTGAGTTACAGAGCAATTGGTGTCAGTCTAATCAACCAACATCGGTCATATCTAGTGTAGAACAAACTGACATCAGTTAGGGATCGACTGACATTGGTCATCTCCAGCTAGATAGAGATCGATGTCGGTCACCTGTGTGGTTCCAAAACTTTTGGTTGCATGAACAGTTAGTTAATGAACCAGTTTTTTGCATGTTAAAAGGCTAATTTTAGTCTTGAGTTGCGGATCTAATTATTGTTTGCATGAGATCTATATAATAGACTCATGGGTAGTATTGTAATTTGTTCTAGTTTAGAGTTAAGCTTGGTTAGCTCCTTTTGAGAGTGAAGAGAGCAAGGGTAGCTCCTCTTAGTTCCACAGGGGTTTTGAGTGTGTATGATCACGGTGGTCTGCAGGTGTGCAAGATCAGGGAGAAGATCCACTGAGATACTGGTTTGGAGAATCATAAGGACTTGGTGAGGCAAGGACAAGGGTTCTTTAAGGTGTAGAGAGATCTACATGGGTAAGTAAGATCATTGATTTGCAGGTGTGTGTGTGTGCAAGGTCAAAGGTGATCTGTGGGGCAGCAAGATCAGTAGAGATCTACTTGGAGTATGTTGAGTACTTGGAGTGCATAGAGTACTCAGATTTGGAGTGCATGGAGCACTTGTGTACTGGCAGTAGTGATACTGACTGGTGGTACTGGTAGTAGTGATACTGATTGGTTGGAGGTGAACACCATCTCTGTGTTTGAGTTGTGTGTTGGGACCGTAAGAGAGATAGTGAGCTCTTGAAGAGATTTATTGTTTATGCCTTAGAGGTGTGGAAGCCTTAGAGGTGTGTAAGGAAGAAGACTGTGGCATCTTCATTGTTGTATTTCCTTCTGGAAGAGTATTAATACAATTGGGTATTATCTCTCATATTATGTGTTATTTCTGAATTCTAGTTACTTGTGCCTTCCAGTTTAATTCCACATGTTAAGTTGCTTGTACATGGTAATCAATTATGCTTCCTAGATCCTAACAGTGGAGTTAGAGCATGTTTGTTGTTCTAAATTCCTGACAAAGTGGTATTAGAGCTAGGGTGTTGGTTCATAGCTTGATGCCACTGACAAAGTGGTATCAGAGCTAAGGTTGTAGGAAGCAGGTTTGTGTTTGGTTATAGGGAACTCTTAGGGGTTTTTGATTGAGTGGGAGTACAGTAATTGCAAAATAAAGTACACTAAGAATGGAGGAATTGAAAAGCATGAATGATCAATTACGGTGTTATGGAAAGAAATAGTAGGTAAAGAAAAATTGTTGGTTGGTAGAAGATCAACATGAAGGAACTAAAGAAGCAGATGTTGTAGGTGTTGTACAAGATGCTCTGGGATGTTCCTTAGATAAAATAGAATCTTAGTTTATAGATTTTATTGCCTCTTTCCATGTAGCCCCAAATAGAGGGGTTGGTGAGCCTTGTCAAAGTATTGGCAAAGGGGAAGTGCAGCTGAAATTGCAGGTGGCCAATACATGGGTGTTGAAGAAGGTCATGCAGGTCCCAGTCTTGAAGATGCAGCTAATTACTTTAAGAAAGTTGGGTGATGAGAGATGCACAAAAACTCTCACAGTGGATACACTTGAATTAGCATGTGGTAAAAAAGTAGGTACTCTTTATCTACTTCTTTATATTGTTGATTCTTCTTTTATTGCGAAGACGTGGCTTTGTAGGCTTGGTCACATGAGCAAGAAGGAGATGCATGTTTTTAAGAGGAAGTCAGATGTCTTTGACAAACTTAAGAACTAGAAAGACTTGGTGTTCTTGGAGGAGATGACAGACAGAGATCAGTGGATGGGGTTGAATACCTCTGACCAGGGTAGTTTAGATAGGGTTTTGATCTAAAAAGAGCTCATAGGTAAAAAGTCATCACTCATAAGCAAACATAGGTACCAACATTGGTCAGGAGGAACCAGTGTCAAACAGATAAGTACTAACATCAGTCATGTGTAGACTAGAGGAGTCAGTGGTGTCAGGTAGGTGGAGACCAACATCAGTAGGATAACCAGCGTCAACAACCTAGATAGTTGCATGGAACCGATTTCAGTCGGATGCAGACTGTGTGGTGACCAAGGTCGGTCACTAAAATGGATTTTGGGTAGACAACAATCTATCAAGGAGTCTCAAACACCCATGTGGAGGACTGAAAGGGTAAGTAAGCCTCAAATTCATTTTTCCTCTTCTTTATACTCATTGCTCACTGTAGAGCAAGAAGGATCTAGGAAATAGTGGGAGCATGGCATGAAAAGGATGCAGAACCAAATAGGAGATTTGGTAGGGTTGCCAGTCAGTATGAAAGCACTGAGAGACAAATGGATTCCTTGGTTAAAGAATAGAGAGAATGGACATGTGAGATGGAAGGCCAGGTCATATGGTCTTGAGGAAGCTGTAGGATAGTGGTATAGGTTTGACAGGTGGATGACAAAGCATGGCTTTAGTTAGTGTCATTGTAACCATTGTGTTTGTCTTACTAGGTGGATGATGGTCATGACATTATCTTGTTACTGTATGTGGATGGTATGATAGCTAAAGGTTCATACATACAGGGTTTTGCTGAGCTAAAGGTAAGGTTAGTTCAGTGGTTTGCCATGAAGGATTTGGGAGTAGTGAAATTCTTTGGCATGAGTAATACTAGAGACAGGGAAGATCACATGTTGATGTCATCACAAGATGATTGTGTGAAGGTAGTGCAGGATGTAGAATAGGGTAGCACGCCTATGGATGGACAGTTCATAGAATAGGGTCCCCAATCACATGGTGAGGTTGAGTACATGTGTACTCCCTGAGTTTGCCCAAACAGTGGGTGCTATCAGAAAGTTTGTAGTCAATCTAGGAAGGAAGCACTAGAAAGCAATTCAGTGGGTTCTTAGGTATCTGAGAGGGACCAGTAGTAGGGATTCATGCTATGCAGGGTCAAGTACTTCAAATTTGGTAGGTTACTTGGATGACAGGTGTTACACCATAGGTTGTGTGGTGGTTGGTCTTCAATATTGAGCTTGAAGAGGGATACAAGCTAGGAAATACATTAGATGGTGTACAAGTATAGGTACAGTGTAGTTGTTTATCTCCAAGTGGGAGATTGTTAGGTTGTGGAGCTAAAAGCTTCATTGATGTAGACATGGAGGAGGTTGTTAAGAGGTTATTGAGTTGCAGAGCAACTGGTGTCAGTCTGATCAACTGACGTCGGTCATATCTAGTGTAGAGCAAACTGACATCAGTCAGGGATCGATCGACATCGGTCATCTCTAGCCAGACAGGGACTGACATCAGTCACCTGTGTGGTTTTAGAATTTTTAGTTGCATAAACATTTAGTTAATGAACTGGTTGTTTGTATGTTGAAAGGCTAATTTTAGTCTTGAGCTATGGATCTAATTATTGTAATTAGATGTCTAATTATTGTTTGCATGAGATCTATATAATAGACTCATGGGCTATATTTTAATTTGTTCTGGTTTAGAGTTAAGCTTGGTTAGCACCTTTTGAGAGTGAAGAGAGCAAGGGTAGCTCCTCCTAGTTCCACAGGGGTGCCGAGTGTGTATGATCAGGGTGGTCTGCAAGTGTGTAAGATCAAAGAGAAGATCTACCGGGGGTACTAGTTTGGAGAATCATAAGGACTTGGTGAGGTAAGGACAAGGGTTCTTTAGGGTGTAGAGAGATCTACATGGGTAAGTAAGATCACTGATTTGTAGGTGTGTGTGTGTGAGGTCAAAGGTGATCTACGGGGCAGCAGGATCAAAGGTGACAGCAACACAATAGGTAGCAAGATCAAGAGAGATCTACTTGGAGTATGTTGAGTACTTGGAGTGCATGGAGTACTCAGATTTGGAGTCGTGGAGCACTTGTGTACTAGTAGTAGTGCTACTGATTGGTGGTACTAGTAGTAGTGATACTGACTAGTTAGAGGTGAACACCAACTCTATGTTTGAGTTGTGTGTTGGGACCATAAGAGAGAGAGAGAGAGTGAGCTCTTGAAGAGATTTATTGTTTATGCCCTAGAGGTGTGGGAGCCCTAGAGGTGTGTAAGGAAGAAGACTGTGGCATCTTCTTTGTTGTATTTCCTTCTGGAAGAGTATTAATACAATTGGGTATTGTCTCTCATATTCTTTGTTATTTTTGAATTCTAGTTACTTGTGCCTTTTGGTTTAATTCCACATGTTAAGTTGCTTGTACATGGTAATCAATTGTGTTTCCTAAATCCTAATAGTGGAGTTAGAGCATGTTCATTGTTCTAGATTCCTGACAAAGTGGTATCAGAGCCAGGGTGTTGGTTCATAGCTTGATACCACTAACAAAGTGGTATTAGAGCTAAGGTTGCAGGGAGCAGGTTTGTGTTTGGTTATAGGGCACTCCCAAGGGTTTTTGATTGAGTGGGAGTACAGTAATGGCAAAAGAAAGTACACTAAGAATGGAGGAATTGAAAAGCATGAATGATCAATTACAATGTTATGGAAAGAAAGAGCAGGTAAAGAAAAATTATTGGTTGGTAGAAGATCAACATGAAGGAACTGAAGAAACAGATGTTGCAGGTGTTGTTGCACAAGATGATCTAGGATGTTCCTTGGATAAAGTAGAATATTGGTTTATAGATTCTATTGCCTCTTTCCATGTAGCCCCAAATAGAGGGGATGGTGAGCCTTGTCAAAGTATTGGCAAAGGGGAAGTGTGGCTAAAATTACAGGCGGCCAACACATGGGTGTTGAAGAAGGTCATGCAAGTCCCAGTCTTGAAGATGTAGCTAATTTCTTCAAGAAAGTTGGGTGATGAGAGATGTATAGGAACTCTCACAGTGGATGCACTTGAATTAGCGTGTGGTAATAAATTAGGTACTCTTTATCTACTTGCTTGTATTACTGATTCTTCTTCTATTGTGAAGACGTGGCTTTGTAGGCTTGGTCACATCAATAAGAAAGAGATGCATGTTCTTAAGAAGAAGTCAGATGTCTTTGAAAAACTTAAGAACTGGAAGGCCTTGGTGTTCTTAGAGGAGATGACAGATAGATATCAATAGATGGGGATGGATACCTCTGAGTAGGGTAGTTTGGACAGGGTTTTGATCCAAAGAGAGCTCACGAGTAAAAAGTCATCACTCACAAGAAAACATAGGTACCAGCATCAGTCAGGAGGAACTAGCATTGAACAAATAGGTACTGATGTTGGTCATGTGTAGACCAGAGGATTCAGTGGTGTCAGGTAGGTGGAGACTGACGTCGATAAGATAACTAGCATCAGCGACCTGGATAGTTGCATAGAACTGATGTCGGTCAGATGCAGACTGTGTGGTGATCGAGGTCGGTCACTGGAATGGATTTTGGGTAGATAGCAAGCTATCAAGGAGTCTCAAATGCCCATGTGGAGGATTGAAAGGGTAAGTAAGCCTCAAATTCATTATTCCTCTTCTTTATACTCGTTGCTCACTACAGAGCAGGAAGGATCCAGGAAATAGTGGGAGCATGGCATGAAAAGGATGCAAAACCAAATGGGAGATTTGGTAGGGTTGCCAGCTAGTATGAAAGCACTAAGAGACAAATGGATTCCTTGGTTAAATAATAGAGAGAATGGACATGTGAGATGGAAGGCCAGGTCATATGGTCTTGAAGAAGCTGCAGGACAATGGTACAGGTTTGACAGGTGGATGACAAAGCATGGCTTTAGTCAGTGTCATTGTAACCATTGTGTTTGTCTTACTAGGTGGATGATGGTCATGACATTATCCTATTACTGTATGTGGATGGTATGCTAGTTGAAGGTTCAGACATACAGGGTTTTTTTGAGCTAAAGGTAAGGTTAGTCTAGTGGTTTGCCATGAAGGATTTGGGAGCAGCAAAATTCTTTGGCATGAGTAATACTAGAGATAGGGAAGATCACATGTTGATGTTGTCACAAGATGATTGTGTGAACGTAGTGCAGGATGCAAAATAGGGCAGCACACATGTGGATGGATAGTTCATAGGACATGGTCCCCAATCACATGATGAGGTTGAGTACATGTGTACTCCCTGAGTTTGCCCAAGCAGTGGGTGTTGTCAAAAAGTTTGTAGCCAATCTGAGAAGGAAGCACTAGAAAGTGGTTCAGTGGGTTCTTAGGTATCTGAGAGGGACCAGTAGTAGGGATTCATGATATGTAGGGTCAAGTACTTTGGATTTGGTAGGTTACTTGGATGACAGGTGTTGCACCACAGGTTGTGTGGTGGTTAGTCTTCAAGATTGAGCTTGAAGAGGGATACAAGCCAAGAAATAGATTAGATGGTGTACAGGTACAGGTATAGTGCAGCTGTTTATCTCCAAGTGGGAGATTATTAGGTTGTGGAGCTAAAAGCTTCACTAATGTAGACATGGAGGATATTGTTGAGAGGTTGTTGAGTTGCAGAGCAACCAGCATCGGTTTGATCAACTGACATGGGTCATATCCAGTGTAGAGCAAATCAACATCGGTCAGGGATCGGCCGACGTCGATCATCTCCATCTAGACAGGGACTGACATCGATCACCTGTATGGTTCCATAACTATCAGTTGCATGAATAGTTAGTTAACGAACTAGTTGTTTGCATGTTGAAAGGCTAATTTTAGTCTTGAGCTATAGATCTAATTATTGTAATTAGATGTCTAATTATTGTTTGCATGAGATCTATTTAATAGACTCATGGGTTGTATTGTAATTTGTTCTAGTTTAGATTTGAGCTTGGTTAGCTCCTTTTGAGAGTGAAGAGAGTAAGGGTAGCTCCTCCTAGTTCCATAGGATGCCGAGTGTGTATGATTAGGGTGGTTTGCAGGTGTGCAAGATTAGGGAGAAGATCCACTGGGGTACTGGTTTGGAGAATCATAAGGACTTGGCAAGGTAAGGACAAGGGTTCTTTAGGGTGTGAGAGATCTACATGGGTAAGTAAGATCATTGATTTGTATGTGTGTGTGTGTGCGAGGTCAAAGGTGATTTATGGGGCAATAGGATCAAAGGTGACAGCAACACAACAGGTAGCAAGATCAATAGAGATCTACTTGGAGTACATTGAGTAATTGGAGTACATGGAGTACTCAGATTTAGAGTGTGTGGAGCACTTGTGTACTGGCAGTAGTGATACTGATTGGTGGTACTAGCAGTAGTGATACTGACTAGTTGGAGATGAACACCAACTCTATGTTTGAGTTGTGTGTTGGGACTGTAAGAGAGAGAGTGAGCTCTTGAAGAGATTTATTGTTTATGCCCTAGAGGTGTGGGAGCCCTAGAGGTGTGTAAGGAAGAAGACTGTGGCATCTTCTTTATTGTATTTCCTTTTGGAAGAGTATTAATACAATTGGGTATTGTCTCTCATATTCTGTGTTATTTCTAAATTCTAGTTACTTGTGCCTTCTGGTTTAATTCCACATGTTAAGTTGCTTGTACATGGTAATCAGTTGTGCTTCCTAGATCCTAACAGTGGAGTTAGAGCATGTTCATTGTTCTATATTCCTAAGATATCATGTCAATGAAAATCTTACAAGCCACATAGATTCCATTTTGGTCTCTATATTAGGTTTAAATAGACCCATTCTGCCTCTCATCCTTGTAGAAGCCAAAAACTCATTATATGCATGGATCTTCTTTAAAGAACAAAGGTCATAGTCATGAAACAATATTACACCCCTAGAAATGGGCCTTGTATGTTCTAAGTATTCAATCAGATATCCTCACTGAACTTTAATGTTGACCTTTGAAATACATGTTTCAGTTCAACCTAGATCATATTTGAATCTTGGTTCTATGCATTTTCCTATTTGGGTTCACTAGAATCTCTTGATCTGATTTGTATACCTATGTGGAATTGTTTACCACACTTTTTATCATATTTAAAGATATGATTATCACAATTTAGATGTGTGTCCTTACTTTGTGCCTTTTGAGACTTGATCAACTCTGCTTCATTTATTTCCTTTGAAGTCTCCTTGATTTGACCTTCATCATTGCCATTGATATATGATATACATTCTAGATCATGCCACTTAGTATCCCTATGTTTATATTTAGGATTATGTTTCTAGTTTCAACTGGTTAACACACTTACATGACATGTGGACTCATATGCAATATATTTCATTAAACTTTTGACCTCATACAAACTATTGATCTACTTTGCATGGTTGAACACATGTCATTGATCTTCCTTTTACTTGATCAAATGCACATCATTAATCTAGTTTTTTTTGTGATCATGACACTTGTCACCATCACATTCATCCTTAGGATAATATGACCTATTGACATTTTTCTCATTGTTGATCCTTGTTTATATGATTGGATGTGCTCTATTGATTTATCTAGACCCACTAACTTTATTGATCACCTACATCCCATTGATCTATGATTTAATCAAATGTGATTTATACACTTATCAGCCCTGCATGTATTCTTAGGATCCTTTGAAACTTTTGAATTCAAATGGTTATTTATCATGGATTTTATTTGATGTCCCCATACACATATCACTCTACTAGTTCAATGTTGAAGACTTAAATCTTGAGATAAAGAACTTATCAAGACATCAAATTTGTAGGGAATGATATTGGCACGTAAAGTATCATATTCATGTGATCCTTTGGCTTTGAGAGACCTCTAAAGTGATCTTATAAAATACACAAGCAAACTGACCTGTTCATTCCTTCATGACATGTTAAGATGGTCTGGTTCTTCTAGACTTGTGCTAGTCATCTTTTGATCTACCAAAGCTTTGAAAAGCCTTTGAGACTTAGATCAAACCTACTTTATGCTTCAAGAATGCTGAGAACACCATGGAGACCTACTAGAAACCTTTCTCTTGTAATTCAATGCCTATTTCTAAACCTTCCACCATTGGGTAATTTCAATCAATAAGAACTCTACTCAAGTTCTCACTTTTCTCTATACCAAGACTACCATAATATTGATTCATCTAGTCAAAGTTTTATATGTAGGACAAAATTGGCCAACACTTTTGGTGACATCCTAGGATTGCATGCTTATTATGCAATAGATTAGTTGCCTTGGTCCATCTAATGGGCATGGAGTCCCAATTATTCTCTCTCATTTGATATGAAATTGGTGTAAGTCTACCCTTACTAAGACCTTCTCTTGAAGAAAAAGGAAAATGAGAAACAAGAACAACATTATGCTAAAGGCACTTATGGGAGGGAAAAACACAAATAAAAATAAATATGCACAAGGAACTTAGAGCAAAGCATAAAATATATTCTAATATATTTCAATGGTTTCAAAATATTTTAAAAGTAAGGCTTTAAATGAATGACATTGACTGGGATAGGTAATACCTCTCCATCTAGCTAGGCAAACTAAAAAGCATTATATTGTTTGCATTTATGGATCAAGGAAGGGCCACTCCAAAAGTTATCAAAATTGGTATGGTTTCCTAACTTAGCCCCATTATAATCCCACTTGAGGACTATATTCCCTCATTTGAAGTCCCTTTCTATGGCTTTATTTTCAAAGGATTTATTGACTTGAGCTTGATGAGAATCTAGTGTCTTCATTGTAAGGTCCCTGGTTTTCTCAAGCTCGATGAGTTCTATCATCCTCATGCTCATAGGATCACTCTCCATCAAATAAAGTTGATGGGATAACTCCAAGGAATGAAACTCAATAAAAATGGCCAATTTGGATTCTCTTCCATATAACAAGATAAATGGTGAATTTCTAAAGACAACTTTGGGAGTCACTCTATCAGCCCATAAGGTTGTCCTTAACTTTGTGTACCACACTCTAGGGTTTTCTTCCATGGTCCTCTTAATAATCATTAACAAGTTATTATTTATTAACTCTGATAATTCATTACTTTGGGGGTATTATTTGGAGGATGTGATAAGGTAGATGCCTAGCTGAAGTGCCCATTAACTTATTTTCATGTCGACAAATTCTAAGGCATTATCTAAAATTATTGTTGCTAGTATACCAAACTTGGTCACTATGCTATCATAGAAGTCCAATGCTAATATTTCATTAGATTTTTTAAGAGAAATTAATTCCACCTGCATGGTAAAATATTCAATAAAATTAAGCTTCCATTTGTGTCCTCCACTAGAAGGTGGATTGATCATTTTTATGAAATCTAGACCCCACTACATGAAGGGTTGCTCCCCCTGAATTGGGTTGAAAGGAAGGGCTGTCAATATTTGCTTTCCTACAAAAAGAGTACACTTTTGGAATTTTTTTACCCATGATTAAGAATCTTTGAAGAGGCTAGGCCAGTAATAACCAACTGTCATTACTTTTGCTATTGTATTCCTTAGAGCAAAATGGCCTCCTACAGGTCCATCATGAATCTTTTTAACAGCCTTGTCACTTGGTTATCATAAATTCATCTAAAAATCACTCTATTGAGATCATTTATAAATAATACCCCATCAACCAATGCATAAGGTATGGACTAAATTATAAAATACCTTCTCTTTGTGTTATTCATACCTTGGGGCACTCTCTTGTAACTAAGAAATGTGTCATATCCTAGAGCTAGCTAGTGTGAGGTAGAGGGGCACCTAATTATGAGTTATCTTGTGTCATAAATACAACTTATTTATTTTCTTGTAGGTCATCAACCATATGCTCACATAACCCTTTACCTCTCACTAGCTTAGTGACCTTGATCTCCAAATCATACTCCATGACCTTGGTAATCTAACCAACTCACTTTTCATTCAAGTCCTTGTTAATAAGGAAATCCTTAACTCTAATATGAGACACCATAAGATAAATCTTGTTATTATAGAGCATTGGTCTAAACTTTTTGAGGATTCTCAAAGCTACAAGAACCTACCTTTTTACAAAATTATACCTTACCTCATATGCCTCAAGCCCTTGACTAAAACGGCCATTGGTTACTCAAGTCCTTCAACATTATTCTAAATCAACATAGATAATATATTTTTTAACATTGTTGAAGGCATACAACATGAAATCCTTTGAAAAATTGGGATTCATGAGTGAGGTTGCTTGGGAAATGGCTTACTTGATAGCATAAAATACCACTTTTCCTTCATTTGACCAAGTGAAAACTTGGTTCTTCTTTAACATGGTAGTGATGGGTTTGACCAAGTTTTAAAAACCATGTATAAACCTTCTCAAAAAATTTATTTTCAAAATGAAGCTCAGGATTCCTTTCTTGTGCCTAGGTAAAGATAAGGCCAAGATGTCAATTATTCTATCAAGATGAATGGCTAACCCTTGATTTGAGATAATATGTACCAAGAGTATACCTTTATTAATATAAAACACACATTTATTAGGATTAAATGAGATCATATATTCTCTACATCTTTCAAATATCAACCTCAGATGATCTAAGAGCTCACTAGCCATCTCGAAAAAAATTGTGATGTCATCCAAGTAGACTAGTATCATTTGACTCAAAAATCCTTGGAAATCCATGTCCATGGATGTTTTAAATGTAGCCCCAAAATTTTAAAAACCAAAATTCATATTTATATAAGTTTATGTGCCACACTTTGTGGTGAAGGTAGTCTTATATTGATCTTCTTCTCTTACCAGTACTTGGTTATATCTTGAGTACCCATCTGAAAGAGAGAAGTGTTCTGAACCATCTAAAATCTAAAGGATTTTCTCCATGGATGGTAGAGGGTAATGATATTTCAAAGAGACCTTATTCAAGTCTCTGAATTCAACACACATTCTGATCTCCCCATTTTTTTTCCTCATAGCTACCAAGTTGGATACCCACGAGGAGTGCTTGATGGGAAATATGATATTGGATTCAATAAATTTAGTTAATTTTTTCATCATAAGCTCTTCAATTTTGGGGTTGATAGTCATTTTCTTGTGCCTAATAGGCTTGGAATTAGCCTCAAATTATATAGTGTGTTGGGATAGATTGGGATTAAAGCCTCTTAGATCATTGTATTCCCAAGCAAACATATCTACATATTCTCTACAAAGCTCAATGAAATCATGATTTTTAGCCTTAATTTCTACCTTTCCAATATTAAGGATCTTGTCTTTAAGGATAAGGACTCTTTCATAGTTCTATTCATTGGTGGACATCATTACCTTATCTTTTCTTATATGATCTCCCTCATGAAAAAGACCTTGAAGGGTGACCAACCCTTTAGGAAGCTTTTTAGACCTTAGATAAACAATTTTATCCTCAAAATGATGTTGAAATTTCTCTTAATTTAATGAGGAAAACTCTGTTTCCTTATATAAGAAACAAACAATCTATTTGTCACTATCAAAGACCTACCAATGAGCTTTATTATCTTACACTAATGGTATTATTACCAATTTAACATGTGGCTACACTTTGGACCTTCTCAATTCATTTGGGAGGTAAAACTAAGCTCCCATAGCTACCAACCTATCAGCATGCTAATTTTGGTTCTTTGGTAATACTTAGATGTTGAAGGTCTCAAAGTCCTCAAGAATGTCCCACACTCTATTTTTGTAGGATTTCATTAAATTATTATTTGTTATATTTTGGCCTCTAACTTAGTTCATTATTAGCTTACTATCCCCATATACTTATAAATTCTTAATCATGTTATTACTAGCCCATTGAAGGCCATGGATAAGGCCCTCATATTCAACTATATTATAAAAAAACTAAATTAGAACCCATAAGAAGAGAAATATTTATCATTAGATGGAGATACAAGCATCACACTTGTACCTACCTCATGTTTTCTCCTTGAACCATCAAAGAAAATTTTCCATGAGCCACTATAATCTTCTTGTCGCCTAATGAGGGATGGCATAGATTCAATCCCCTCATGTAAATAGTAGAATCCCATGCCCCACTCTTCAACACATTTCAAAGGGTTAATAAACGTATTATCACTCCATAACTCATCTAAGAACATGTCAGGTATCTACTCTAGATGAGTGTTTAATTTTTGACCAACCAAGTGGTCATCTTCATCTAAGATGGTATGGTTGATGTTTGAGTTATCTGGACCATAAGGTTCTATGTGAAATTGTGAAATAGGATAAAATTTAATCAACACCTACATCCCATACCTTATTTCTAAAGTCATGTAGGACCAATTTACTACTAGATAGCCCCCAATTTTTGCTATGAAGTCTCTAGACAAGAATAGAGCAAAATGAGAAGGCACATCTAGAATCAATACATCTTGAGACACTAAAACACTAAGATAAGTATGCAAGGTCAAGTTAAATCCTTTGATGATGCCAAATTTTTTTGTGGAAGATCCATCAATATGTATAACTCCCTTATATTGGGGATCATATTTCAAACCAAGATTATTTTCTATGGACTTTGACATCACTGTAGTGTTTGATCCACTATCTACCATGAAGCTGTGTACTAAGGAGTCAACAATGATCACAAAAATGTATAAGGGAGGAGGTTTAAGCACCTTATTTAATTTACCTTCCTTAGATCCCTTAGTTAGATTAGTGAGGAATACATTCTCTTTGCCTAGTGTCTTGTCTGAAACATTAATCTTTGCTAATACCTATTGAAGGATATCCACCTGTCCAAGCATAGACAACATGTCCCACATTAGAAAAATCACACTAGACTTTTTTATTTACTCCATAATGTTGATGGGTACATCACCAACCTTTGGCTATGCTTTGGGATACATAACTATAATTTGAACTTGTAAGTTTTGGGGCACAAAGGCAGTCCCTTGATTATGATTCATTAAAGTTATTGGGACCTTTAGAGTAATAATATGTTACTTTGGCCTTGATATTAAATGAGTAATGGTTGGAAGCTTTTGACTACTTCCTAGTTACAATCCATATTCTTTATTTTTAATCTTGTATTGGCTACCACTAGAATGTATGCTTGGCTAGACCTAGCCTACTGATTAGATACATAACACTTTTCCTATTCATCATTAACCATTATGACACATAACTAGCTTAGTCCTTCATTATGACCTTGGTATTTTTTAGGTCCTTTTTGTTTTTTCATCATGGGGACCTTTGTGTTTTGAGCCATAAGAGCTTGATTGTATCCATATCTTACTCTTTGATGCCATTACTCATTGAAATCTTAATTTAACTCAGTACTTGGGATAATGGATTAACAAAAAACTAATTCTAAGGCATGGTACCCTCAAATTCTTGAGAAATTTTTCTCTAATTAGGGACTAAATTAGTAAAGGTTCTTGTATCATTTGGATAATGAATGTTTTTCCTATTATAGCTAGGCTATCCCTTTTCTTGGCTTTGAAGTTAGAAATTTCTTTTGTAGGGTGGCATATTTGCTTGATAAGATTATTTTTGAGGTTGATATGAAGCTTGATAAGGTCTATTGAACTAGGATTGTCACCTATTCACATTGAACAACTCATTTCCAAAGGATTGAAACATGCTCTTAAGCTCTTGGAAGTTTTTGTTTATTTAGGAATCACTAGATTGACTAGTGGAAACCTTTTCCTGCTTTGGTGTAGGTATGGAAACAAGTGTTGGTATAGGATAAATGATAGAAAGAGGAGTAATTATGGTAAGAGGTGGTTGAATATCAAAGAAAAAATGAATTAGTGGTCTAGGTGTAAGCTTGTTAGCCTGTACTAGACAATTCTCTACTCTAATTGACACATCCTAAGCATTTGGTAGTATGTTTCCTCCCATAGACTAAATCATTACTACAATGTCACTATTTAGGGCTTTAAGGAAAGAAAAGTTTAGAGTAAGTCTAACATAGATTGGAATTTTTTCCCTTACTTTTTAAAACCTTATATTGAAATCTTGCATAACTTCATGGGGAGCACTCTTGATTGTGGTTAACTATTTTTCAAGTGATAAATAATCACTTTTGTCTTCAAATATCTTACTCAATGCATCTCCTAACTGATCCCATGATTGTATAAAGTTTGTATTAAGGATTATATACAACTCTATGGATTTACCCTTGAAAGAGATGGCCAATAGCCTAATATCCACATTTTCCTCAATTATGTCATGGATATTACAAAGTTGGCTATGTCTCTAAGTTGTTCAATATGGGTTGTAAATTGGTCCCTTATGAAATAAGGGACACTTTTAAGAGCTCCCACTAGAATAGGATCATACTATTGGAGGTATAAATGGATATGGCCATTAAAATCCACAAAAGAAAAAGCTTTAGGGGTTGCCATGGCAATGAAAGGGGATGACAAAGATCTTCTTGTAGAGGTATATTTTTAAATTGATTTAGGAGTAAATTTTCCCTTATATGGATGTGTATTAGAAAATATGAACCTTTATACTAAGTTTAAAGGAAATTCAACAAATTAAAAAGGAATACTTCTAGAAGGTGATCTTGTAGTCACCCTTAGCATCAAATATAGCTACTAATCTATACTAGAATGTTGAATGTTACATAGAGTCACTAGATACTATTGCATGAAATCTATAACTACTTCAAATTAATCAAAGTAGCATCAAAATTGACCAATCTTCTTGAAATGTGAGTCTTATTAGGTATGCCATAAACTATTTAATGTTGCTTAGAATCACCAAATATTATTACATGAAATCTATGACTGCTATAAATTGATCAAACCAACATCAAATTTGACCAATCTTTTTGTAAGGTGGGTTCCACCAAGCATGCAAAAAATTGTTGTAACATTAGTTTTCACCCTTAAGGAGGGTTATTCAATATCTCCCTAACTAATCTACAAAATTTTAACAACCTTAGGTTATGTGTATCTTGTGGTGAGTTTGAACCTCTGGAGAAGTTTAGCTTCCTCTTGATGGATCACCTAGACTAATGATTATGCATGGAAAAGGGTTAGAGATAGGGAGTAGGGTTATTGAGAAATCTAAAAAGGTGATGAACTAAATTTAAATGAAACCCACATAAGAATGAAACCAAAACTAGATCAACATAAGACAATGGTTGATCACATAATATCACAAATTAACTAATTGCATAGTTATTTCATGAACTAGGCTCACAAAGCTATCAAAGAAGCAAAGAGGAATTCTTAGACTCATACTAAGCATCCATTAATGGCAAAAAGAGCACATGTTTAGACTTTTAGATATATTTAAAACACCTTAAAAAAGGTAAGGAAGAAGGATAAAGGTCATGGAAGAATATCCTTCAAAAAACCATCATACACAAGCTTACTAAACAATAGTCAAAGGAAAGATATACAATAGTCAAAGGAAAGATATAGGTAAAATTATCTTATTGCTTCAAGAGGTAGTTCTTAAAATTTTTGTCAAGGTTTAGCTTTGTCAAGTGAGAGTCTCTTGATCTTGTTTTCAAAATCAAAGAATCTATCTAGAGAGAGAGAGAGAGAGAGAGAGAGAGAGAGAGAGAGAGAGAGAGAGAGATTACAATGGGGTAGAAAAGGGGTGATATATAAAAATGGAGAAGAAAGAGAGGGAACACACCACTAGAAGTCAATTAATGAGCTTCCACCACCTTTTCAATGAATGTTCAACCACATTTTGATCTAATCAAGACTAGTCACTCATCCATAAATAAATTTTATCTATCTTGATAGCCTTTAAGCTTTCTCCTTTGTTGAGAAACACATTAGAAGACAAGAATCTATTTGAGGATGATGAGTCATGCTCCTGCTACGAAGGGAAAGCCCCTAAAATTCTATTAAATTCTCCAACTACACTCTTCAACCACGAGATCTCCTCTATATAACTTTACACCATCTTCCACTTGGTCTTTATTATATGAAAAAAATATTCATATCTTTTGACCTAACATAACCATGACTATATCTATTTTAAGTGGTTATAGGTACTTGTTTATCAAGGATATGACTATGTTGAAAGATAAGAGATTTTTCCATATCTTGTTTATATCTGCACCTACTTGAATCTTGAACATATGTTTAATATATATTGAAAACCAATCCATTTATTGGTTTTTCTATAGTTATCATGTCAATGAAAATCCTACAAGTTACAAAACTTCCTTTTTGGTCTCTATATTAGGTCTAAATATATCCACTCTACCTCTGATCCTTGTAGAATATGAGAACTCATTATATGCATGGATCTTATTTAAAGAACAAAGATCATAGTCATGAAATAACACTACAACCCCAAAAATGGGCCCTGTATGTTATAAGTCTTAGACTAGAGATCCTAATTGACCTTTAATGGTGACCTTTGGAATACCTATTTTAGATCAACCTAGATCATATATGAATCTTGGTTTTATGTATTTACTTGTTATGACTCACAAGATTCTCTTGATCTAATGTGTCTGCCTATGTAGCATTATTTGCCACACTTTATATTATATTTAAAGATATGATTATCACAATTGGGACATGTGTCCTTACTTTGTGCCTTTTGGGACTTGATTGACTCTATTTCATTGATTTCATCAAAAGTCTCATTTCTTTGACCTTCATCATTGCCAATGATCTATGATCTAAATTCTAAATCATGCCACTTGGTAGCCCCATGTTTATCGTTACGATTTTATTGTCAGTTTCATCTAGTTAATGGTCTTGCACCATATGGAAGCTTTCCATGTAATCTAGATCATTAACCTATTGACTTCATGCACATTGTTTATCTACTTTACATAGTTGAAAACATGTCATTGATCTTCCTTATACTTGATCAAATGTGGACCATTGATCTAGATTTTCATCATGATCATGACACTTATCACCATTGTGTTCATCCTCAGGATCCTCTGACCTGATGACCTTTTGGTTGTTATTGATTCTTATTTATATGATTGGGGGCACTCCATTGATTTATTTGGACCTAATAACTTCAGTGATCACCCACATACCATTGATATATGATCCAATCAAATGATATTTATACACTTTTTAGCCCCATGTTTATTCTTAAGGTCCTTTAAAGCTTTTGAATTCAAATGGTTATTTCTCATAGCTTTTATTTGACATCCCCATGCATGTCCCACTCTACTAGTTTAACTTTGAAGGCTTATATCTTGAGATAAAAAAACTTATCAAGACATCAAATTTGTAGGGAATGATCTTGGCATGAAAAATATCATATTAATGTGATCCTTTAGCTTTGAGAGACCTCTTAAGTGCTCTTATTAAAATTCATAAATGAACTAACTTGTTCAGTCCTTCATGATGTGATTAATGGTCAGGTTATTCTAGACTTATGCTAGTCATCCTTTGATTTTTCAAAGCTTTGAAAAGCCTTTGAGACTTTGATTAAACCTGGTTTATGATCCTTGAATGTCGAGAACACCATGGAGACCTACTAGAAAAAATTCTCTTACAATTTAAGGCCTATTTTTAGACCTTTCACCATTGGGTCATTTTAATCAATAAGAACTCTGCTCAGGGTCTCACTTCACTCTACACTAGGACTTATAGAATACTAATTCATCTAGGCAAAGTTTTATATGTAGACCAAAATTAGCCAACATTTCATTTTCATGTATCTTGTACATAAATTATTTTTAGAAAATATAAAAATAATACAATATTTTAAAAACACAAAAACATTCAAATCATTACTCTAAAAACACAAAATTTATAAATTGTATGCATTGCTATGTTTACATTTCTTACTTTTACCAGACACTACAAATGCTAGTTATCTTAGTCTAGTTATTTTTATCATAATAAATGTTTCACTTATTCTTGTTTAGTGCTTGTAGATTGCTTATAGTGATCAGATCCACTACACTAATCTAAACTTAATATTATCTACCCACTGGGGGAATATACCAATCCATGGTTATTCACATGACACATTCACCCGCTTGAGGGAATCCTATACATGGTTTATATTACTAGGTTCTATCATTACATACTCTAAATTCTAGCTTTAGCATTATTATATCTAGATATTATTCACTGCTACTCATACTCAGATGTGTATACGACTATCACTACTTTAGAATCAACATATGTACAACCTATATCTTGCACAAATTTTTACTATATACTCATGCATGATTTAATTTATAGATTTCATAGTTTAGACTTGATTGAATTTTTATTTTTCTTTTATTTGAGGTAATTTGAATATGCCATTGCTCTTTAGATATACGTCACTTCTTTTTACAGTATGTATACTTTGGACATGCACTTGTGTCCCTTATGTGTGCTTTCTTAATTATGTATGTATACATTTGAACACGTCCTTTTATGTGGATCTAAGCCAGCTTTCTTGATGATTGTGTACATGGACATTTAAACATTTCCTTGTATGTCTTATTTTCTTAGATTTAGTGACATATGCCCATGTCCCTTGTATTGTGGCCCTTGGCCTAATTTTTATGCCTAATGTGTTTTGTATGTATGATTTCTTACATGCATCATGGCCATGAAATTTGTATTTTATTTTCTTACACATAAAATTTTGATTCCATAAGGGGCCTCATGCCTCTACCCTTCCTACTTGGGTGCCATGATGGACATCATACCCCATCCCCCTAGCCAACTACTCATTTTTACTTAGATTTGTTGTTACATACATTGATCACATATATTTTAACACCCTTTTACAATTATAGGCATGACATAAAAATTACATTACATACTTATGCTCAAATTACCTTACATTCTGATGTTATGTATGCACATTATATTGGATTATCACATAGTTATCATAAATGCTCCAACTAACACACCTTTTCTAGAGATTTTTCTTTTGATGATGATTATTTCATAGGTTCAAAAACTACCTTAAAAATAGGGGGAATTCACATGGTTTTATCAAAAAGTTTAGGCTCATATATTTCACTCATAGAACATGTTTTTAGCACACAGGCTCAGTTTTAGAAAATTAGACATGGGTAAAAAAAGTGGGAAAATAATGACTCAAAAAGTAATACAGTGACATAGAATTTAGACCAAAAAGACATTAGCACCCAAATAGGGACACTATCACCACATGAAACTACTATCATAGATATGGTGATAATACCCAATAGCCTTAGTTTTAAAATAACTCATATTGGATAGAATAGTATAGTAGGTATAGTATAATTTTACACAAATACAATTACGTGTTTATCAATTATACTCAATTTTTACTCAAATTCCTACTATTTTAGATCACATTCATATTATTTTTCTCATAATTTTGGAATAATGTATGGCATAACCATTCCCATATTCAATTTAAATACTAAGAAACAATTATTAAAAATCAGTCCATAACCAATATACTCATACACTAGTTTGGGGGCATGTGTGTAACACATTGTTTCCATATGCTAAATTACACACCAATTGATTAGATGGAATGATAAATTCCTTTCCATTCTATATTATTTATACACTTGACATAATATTCTAGGTTATCACTAGTTTCATGCCTTAATCCATTTATAGTGGTTGTCATTCTTGAGTGGCCTAACTAAGTAGCTATAGATCCAACATACATAGTAATATATACTTAGTTAGACATTTTTAGTACTTCATGTAGTTTAATTTTAGATTCATATAATACACATGGGTGTGAAATGATGGAATCATATCCCACTTTATTTCTTGAGTCACCCACATGAGAGGGTTGGACACATTATCAGTTTAATCCAAGTTATTCATAGGTCATAATCCACCAATCAGGGGCAGGAAATGATGGAGTCAAAATCAAAATGATTAATTAAGCCACATATGAGGATTGATCAATATATTATCTT
This sequence comes from Torreya grandis, assembly GCA_037957365.1. Classification (NCBI taxonomy): domain Eukaryota; kingdom Viridiplantae; phylum Streptophyta; class Pinopsida; order Cupressales; family Taxaceae; genus Torreya; species Torreya grandis. The sequence goes on from JARHVA010000105.1 coordinate 98,231, forward strand.
AGTCTAATCTATTCACTGATTAATCACTATATACATACACACACATGTTTTCACTAGGTTCATTCATTAGTTCATGTACCCAACAAGGTGTATTTGTCTTTTTCCTCTTTCCCATATATTTAATCAATTATTTATTTATTCAACATAGTATTTTTCTTTTGATATCCCTTAAGTGAGGACTAATTGATTCATGTTTAATTTTTAGTTCATGCATTGGATCATACTTCACATACACAGACTCAAATTCACATACTCAAATTTTGCTTCATGGGCTTCACTTCCTAAGTAAGTCCAAGTATGCTTCCTTTTCATTTATACTAGTCATTTCTTTTTGATACATTTATAACATAATGTGGGGGTAAACATAATAAAATAAAATTGGTGTTTGAATGCTAAGATTGTTACTTGAGACTACATATCCCTACCTTATCCCTAAACTTATCTTAGAGCCTATTATCACACTTATCCAACCTTTGTGTAGGCCACATGCATACCTAATTAGCTCAAACATAGTCCCAAACCATCATTTCCCAATCCTTTCCCTTCGTGCCTAGTGTCCTACCTACTAAACATTAGTGCCACATTATGGACACTATAGCCATGTGGTGATATTGTCCCCAAAATTACCATGTCCTTTACCTTAGCTTTCTTGAATGAATAAATTTTAAAAATTAAAATCCTCCTAAGGTCAGTATAGACATATTTTATTATCCACACAAGAAAAAAATACTATAAATACATGTATTTTATACCTATATCCATTAGATGGAAATTAGATGCAAAATATATATATTCAATCATGAAACAAGTTGAGAAAAATCAAGATGACCAATCTCATATTTCCCTACTTATGGATACTACCATCTACACCATTCCTAAGATCATATTTTATATATTTCCAATCTTAAACACACTATCGTACTAGCATCATTTTCACTTACACCCAAACTTAGGTGGGGAGAAATACATCAGGGTTGATCCCTCCATAAAGTATTGGTATTTAGGCAACTCTCATCACAATAGGGTGTTGAGGATGTCCAACATATCCTATTAACAAACACAAATTAGATCATACCCTATGTTAGTACCTAAAATTACATTGAAGCAATTAGGCCCTTATCAAATGAAAATGCTTAAGATTAGACAAATTTTGAGTATCAATGTCTAAGTCATTAGCCCAAATTACTATTTCAAAGTGTTCTTTTGAAAGGTCAAGTTCATGTTTTAGAGGCTAGGTGATTTAACTTGGTCTTTACTTAGTGTATCTCCTTTGGGCACTTTGTATTATGTATTTTCTTTTGATAATTTGGTTTGTTCTTAGTACAAATTCCTTAGATCCTTTAGGAAAAAGTGTTCATGCAAATTATTTGAAGACCATATTATTTTAATCTTTTTGTCTACACAAAAAGCCCAAAGGGCCATTTCCATTATTTTAGGTAATTTGTTTTATTATTTTTGTCCATGGAAAAAATATCAAAGGGAACTTGCCCTTTAGGCATTTTTCCTACACAAAAAGCCAAAATAATTATGTGGACTTGTTCATTTCAGCCAAAGTATCTACAAATAGTCCAAAGGGTCATTTTGCCTTTTCAAAATTTTTGAAGGGTCATTTTGCTTTTGCAAAATTTCTAAAGGGCCATTTCTTTTTAGTATTTTTCCCTTACAAAAATTTTGGAGGACATTTGCAGAAGGGCCATTTTTCCTTTACAAAAATTTTGAAGGGTCATTTACTTTAGGTGTTTTACCCTTTCAAATTTTCTAAAAGAAACTTGCAGAAGGGTCTTTTCACCTTTTCAAAATTTTTGAAGGGTCATTTCCTTCAGGCATTTTGCCCTTGAACAATTTTCTAAGGGCACTTTCAAGATGTGTAAAGGGACTTTCAAAAAGGCCAAAGAGAAATTCTATAGTTAAAGTGCCCTTGATAAGACTTATGAAGGATATGTTCAAATGGCTGAAGGATACTTTAGATGAAGTTACTACAAATCAGAAGTCCTATTTTCTTTGGGAATTTTGCACAAGCAAATTGTTTGAAATAATTACATTTATTTGGTAAAAGTACCAAGTTCATTTGCTATAAGGAAATATTTGCAGACAAAATGTCTAAAATAATTATCACAAAGAATGAAAAAGGTGATAAGTCTCAATTCTTTCGATAAAAGTGTAGAGGTCTAATTCTTTCAGTAAAAGTGAAAGAGACTATTTTTGTTGAGAAAATTATAGAGCTCAATTTTTGTGAGGAAATTATTTTGGATAAAATGTCTAAAACAATTGTCTTGATGAAGACAAAAAGCTAAAGATCTAATTCTTGCGGGAAAAGTGTGAAGTCAAATCTTTCAGGGAAATTGTCTCAAACATTCTATCTAAAACAATAGTATCAACAAAATGCTCGAAAAAATTATTGTGGGACAATTTTTCTAAAGAAAATCACAAAGTAGAATTGTCAATGAAAATAAGAATGCCAAAGATAAAGAATCAAAAAAATTTCCATGGAACAAAGTCCCCAAAAAAGTATTTTTGAATTGTAGGTATGACGGTCTTGTGGAAATCTTTTGATGAGTGTGTGGATGTCAACTTTAAGCTATAGGGACTATCCATTGGGATTAAAATGCTAAAAAATGGTCATGTGAGCATAAATTTTAGACCCTGTAAAGTATTTGTTTATTTTCAAATGGAGGTAGATCCAATGGCAGATGTTTGCATGGATCAAGATGATCTGACAGTGTGCAATCAACACTAAATAGTTAAAGGAACCTAGGAAAAGTGTAGGTGTGACAAGTGTTGAACTTGTGGGTCATGATTTAAAGTTTAAGCATGTTTTAAAGATTTGATGGTGTGAGATAGTAGTTGAAAATTCAATGGGACTCAAGATTAGGTGAGGTACTTCCATGTGGCATGAGTGCACTCAAAGTAGTAGAGACTATTTGTAAGGTACATAAGAATCCTATAAGGCTACCAAGTGGCATATCCTTGGGGCCAAGTAAAATTTAGTATCCAATAATGATCCACCCCTTAGATCATAATTTAATAGAGCATATTTACTTGGCCTAACCAGATCTAATGGTGCATAGCCAAGGTTGAAAAGTTAGGGATCCCACAAGAAAATGTAGAAATGCTAAGTGGCATAGTTGTGTGCCACAAATTAGAAATCAATAATTTCATGCAAGATATATGGCTCATGTTTGGTTGAGTAAGGATGATCCATTGATGTCAGCTGAGGTAAAATTTTCAAAGGGGTCATATTATATGAGGAAGTGACAAGTGTCAAGACTAGAGCCAATAAATTAACTTAATCACTCTTAGGCCCCACAAATGCCTAGTTGGATTTAGTGTGGCATGTTAGATGGTAGTATGTGGTAATCTTTGGTCTAAAAGTTAAACTCGATGGCTCTTTGCTACTCAAGTAATGAGTTGAAGAAAAAAATAAGGTCCATGAGTTATTCTAGAGAAAATATTTCCAATCATGATCACAGATCATTCTCTGATTTATTTCACCATTGGATCATTCCCAAGCCATCATTACAAGAGTAGGTTATTCCATGTTGTGCATAAAGAAATGGAAACTATCCAACAAGTTTCTAGTTGTCCATGAAATGATCAAGGGGAACTTTCGATAGTTATACATCAAGACAAAATCTATTTGGGTCCTTAAATAAATATCCTCCTTCCAACTCATGTGAAAGGCATTTTCAACCAAAAGATCAAAGGTTTATTGCAAATATTCATCATTCCTTGCAAATCCAATTGTGACAATGATTCTTTTTTTGCAAGTGGATGAGGATCTCAGGCATAACAAAGGGGATATTCTATCTGAAAGTATCTTGGTGGACTTAAAATCTTGCTATATAATTGTGTAAGTTATAACCCACAAATCTAGATTTAAAAATGTATAAATAGGGTTTTTTTCCTTTGTTCTAAGGTTTTTGTTGTATGTCAGTTGTTTTAGGTTTCTATTTTAGGTGTTCATTTTCCCTAAGTCTAGGTTCTATAGAATTTTTCTAGGATCAATTTTTGTGTGTAAATTTTATCTCCCTTACTAAGGTGGTTGCATCTATACAACAATTAGAAAGTTTTGAGATCATGTTTATGTCTCCCTTGTCAAAAGATTAATCTCAGCTTTCTTGTCCCTATGGAAGCATTTTGAAGTGTTGATGCTTATAATATTTATTTTCAAGTCACTAAAATATATTTATAGTTCTTTATTGTATCTTGTTGATGAAATGCAATAATATGTTTTATAGTTTTTGTTGCTTGGATATTTGGGTTTGTATTCTCTAATGGTTGTAATTATGAGTATGTACCTAGGTTATAAATTCCTCTCTATAGTTATATTTGGAAATGTGTTGTCAAATACCTTTGAAGGGCATCCTAGGTTCATGAATTTAGCAGGAGAAAGTATTTGATATTCTAAATTTTAGTGTATGTCCTAGTCTCTTAGGGATCATTTGGTGTTTATCATTGTCTTGAATTTTAAGTTTTTTCTACATCTTTACTAACAAACATTGTCATGAAATACTAATAGATACCTTGATATTTGGAAACCACTATCATGCCACCATCCTTATTTATATTTTTTTAATTTATCCTACCTTATAAATAACACACCCTATTGCATAATACAAGTGTTACTTGCCTTGAAAATGCATAAGATATTTCATATTTGAAATGTATTTGTAGATTGTGCTTTAATATATAGCATTACATTTTTCTACTTGGACCCTATTGTTGAATACTTTATAGAATGAATATTGAAATCATCCCCTCATCTATAGTTATTACCTTGTGTATGACATAGAGTATTTATGCATTCATGTGACAACCCTTCATGGGTGAAGTGTGAAAAATTGATTATGCTATGGTCATATTTGTCCCTTATACCAATAATCCCTATGGAGATTGAATTGCAAAATCCCTCCACGTGAGAAAGCTACCCTATAGGTTCTCTCACCTTGGTTCAAATAAAGCTAAAAGTAGCAAGGATCTAACCATAACCTCTATAGGTGACTCTCAATAATTTTCTATACTCAATATAATATTAATACAAAACCCTTCCCTAGCTACAACAACATTCTAATAGGTTTTACATTATTACTCACCAGTTTCCTTCAAGTGTGCAAGGTTGAGTGTATGAGGTATACAAATAGGAATTAAAACATTACTGGCGCCATTTCTAGGGATAATTATTGTCACCCATGTTGCTAGAGACTCTTGGAAAGAGATGCTATCATTTTGAAAGTTATCTATCTATATCTTCATTGATCTGGTTATCTTTGATCTATCAACATCACACTCTTCTAGTGTTGTTGCCAGGGATAAAAAAGACATATGTAGCATTTGGGTGTTTAGGGACTCTTGCAAAGAGATATAGCTATAATTATTGAAAATTTGATGCTTCTCTACTTGGTATTTGCTACAGTTAAACTATCTTGGCTATCAATACTACATCACTTTGTTGGGGATGTGCTAGGAATTTTTTAGGCTTGATAATTGAGTTTTGTTGAGTTTGTTGTAAAGAGATGAAAATATTAAATGTTGGAAAATGACTTTTCCCTTTTGAACATTTTTTTGAAAATTTTAGTGTCCTTGTTTTCTATCTCATTAAGTTCAACAAAGTTTATTTCCAACATGTATCATAATATTTTGTTCATTATTATATTCTAGAATTTTGATTCTAAATGCAAATTCAACTTTATTTTTTGGTTTAAAGGAAGATTAGTGCCTATTTTGAATATATAAATTTTAGTTTTGAGCATTATTTCTATTACTTATAAAGCTAGAAGTATTGATATCATCCTTTAAAGGTGACTTGTCATAACTTTCTCTCATCACTATGTTTACATCAAAGATGACAGAGACAATTTTGGAGGTTGGAATGGAAGTAATTAATCTATTAAGTACCAAAGTAAATGCTATGGCTTTCAATATTGACATTGATTGATGTGATAGGTACTTTCTCCCCCATCCAATATGTGATATTGATAAACCAAGTGATGAAGATTTAGATGAATTGATTATGCATCACCCAAATATGAGATTTTCATCTTTGATTGTCAAAACTTCTTAGGTGAGTTTTCTACCTCCATGGAAATGATGTTTGCTACTACTGTACAAATTTTTTGGATTGTGGTCAAGAGGGTCCCAACATATGAGTTTGATTGTGATGATATTATAATAAAACCATGTGAGTTACCCACTCATGATGCAATTGAAGATCCAAAGTATGATTTGAAAGAATTACTGGACATGTGTGTAGATTTGGGTGACTTTATTGGAAGTATGGACATTATAAAACAACCAATTGTTATTTATGTTGGGTTTGAAAATGAATTTGCTATTTAGAGAATAACATTAAATGAGGATGGGGTTATATTTTATGCCCCTAAGGATAAATTCTTTTATTTTTATTCTAAGTAGTACTTTGAGTGTACAATTGACATTATTGATCCTGATGCACTCTTGCTTGGTACTCACATGATTGAAACTAAGAAGCATGTTTATTTAATATTATTAAAAGAGTAATATAATATTTGAGCATGGTCTTATCTATATTTAAGACCATGTAGAGAGGATTTGCTTTAATGTGGCATCCTATTTTAGACTAGCAACATTAACTTTAGGCAAGTGCAAAGATTATTCTGATTAATCTTGGCCACCAAGATGATGGAAAAGTTAAAGAGATTAAGTGATGGAAAATTTTTAGAGTTGATAGTTAATTTAAATCATCTAAAACATTTCCTCAACTAAAGTTTAGATAATGTACCATGTTATATAGTGTTTTATTGCTTTACCTTTCTATTGTTTTAATACCCCTACATTGGTTATTATTTATATAGTTATTTTTATTGTGTCTTCATTTCCAAATCATATTGATCTACTTTTGTTAAAGTCTACCATGTTTGATTGAGTCTTCATAGATGTCTACTAAAAGTTGTTATGTCTTGACTTTGTAGCCCAATGGATTGGCACCTAGTCTTGTGTTTTATGTTTCTTTGCACACCTGTAGGGGGTATGCATCCCCAAGTGAGAGCCAGTGTTAGTTCACAAAATTGTATTGAAGTAATTGGGCCCTTATCAAATGAAAATGCCAAAATCCAACCAAATTCTAAGTATCAATGTCTAAGTTATCCTAAATTACTATTTCAAAGTTTTCCTTTGAAAGGTCAAGTTCATGTTTTAGAGGCTAGGTGATTTAACTTGGTTTTTAATATTTTATTTCCTTTGGGAACTTTGTATCAGGTATTTTCTTGTGATAATTTAGTATATTCTTGGTACAAAGTCCTTAGAGCCTTTAGGAAAAAGTGTTCATGAAAATTATTTGAAGGCCATATTATTTCAGGATTTTTGTCTAAACAAAAATATCAAAGGGATATTTCCATTATTTTGGGTCATTTATTTCATCTTTTTTTTCCAAAAAAATAAGTCCAAAGGGCACTTGCCTTTCAGGAATTTTACCTGCATAAAAATCCAAAAATAATTATATGAACTTGTTCATTTTGGCCAAAGTATCTACAAACAACCCAAAGGGTCATTTCTTTCAGGTGTTTTACCCTTGAAAATTTTCCAAAGGACACTTGTAAAAGGGTCATTTTTCCTTTGCAAAATTTTTAAAGGGTCATTTACTTCGAGCATTTTTTCCTTGCAAAATTCCCAAATGAAACTTTTAAGAGATCTAAAAGGCCTTTCCAAAAGGTTAAAGGGTAATTTTGTAGGGCAAGTGCCCTTGATAAGACTTTTAAAGGGTATGTTTAAATGGTTGAAGGATAATTTTGGTAAAGTTTTTATGGAGTAGAATTCCTATTTTATTTGGGCATTTTGCTCAAAAAAGTCTGAAAGAATTGCATTTCTTTGAGAAAAGTACCAAGTTCATTTTCTATGGGGAAATTATTTTAGAAAAAATGTATAAAATAATTATCTTGATGAAGGAAAAAGGAGTTAAGTGTCAATTCTTTTGGGAAAAAGTGCAGAGGTCCAATTCCTTTGGCAAAAGTGTAAGAGACTATTTTTTTCAAGAAAATTGTAGAGCTCAATTTCTATGGGGAAATTGTTTCAGATAAAATGTCCAAAATAATTCTCTTAATGAAGATAAAAGGCTAAAGAATCAATTTTTATAGGAAAAGTGTGAATTCAAATCCTTTAAGGAAATTGTCTCAAACATTTTGTCCAAAATAATTGTCTAGACAAAATGATCAAAAGAATTATTACAGGATAATTATATTGAAAAAAAATCCCAAAGCAAAGGTGTTAAAGCAAATAAGAATGACAAATACAAAGACTCAGACAAAATTACCATAAAACAAAGTCCTTGAAGAAATATTTTTGAACTACATGTATGACAGTCTCATAAACATCTTTTGATGGGTACAAAAACATCAGCTTTAAGCTATAGGGAATAGCCATTAGGATTAAAATGCTCTAAGATGGTCATGTGAGCATTAATTTTAGACCCCATGAAGTAGTCATTTATTTTCAAATAGAGGCAAATCCAAAGACATGCATTTATGTAGATCAAGATGATCTAATGGTGCACAATCAAAATTGAGTAGTCAAAGGAACCTAGGACAAGCATATGCATGAAAAGTGTCAATATCATAGGTCATGAATTAAAGTTTTATCATGTTAAAAAGATATGATGGTGTGATCTAGTAGTTGATAGTTCAATGGGACCCAAGATCAAGCAAGGTACTTCCACATGGCATGAAGGTTCTCAAAATTGTAGAGACTATTTACAAGGTACATAGGAAGCCCATAGGGCTACTAAGTGGTACATCCTCAGGGCCAAATAGAAGTCAATATCCAATAATGCTCCATCCCTCAGATCATGATCTAATAAAGTGTGTTTTCTCACCCCAGTCAGATCTGATGATGCATAGCCAAGGTTGAAAAGTTAAGGATCTAATGGGAAAATGTAAAAATCCCAAGTAATAGAGCTTCATGATATAAATTAGTAATCAAGAATTTCATAAAAGATATACAGCTTGCATTTGCTTGGACAAGGATGATCTAATGATGTGAGCTAAGGTGGAATTTTCAAATGGGTCAAATTACATGAATAAGTGACAAGTGTCTAGATTGGATCTAATAAATTGATTTAATCACTCTTTAGCCCCAAAAATGCCCATTTGGATCTAATGTGGTTGCTAGATGTCAATATATGGCAAGATTTGGTCTAAAAGTTAAATTTGACAACTCTTTCCTAGTCAAGCATTGAGTTAAAACACAAAAAAAGTTCCATGAGCTATTTTAGAGTGAATATTTCCAATAATAATCACATATCATTCTTTGTTTTATGTCACCATCAGATCATTCTCGATCAATTATTTTAATATCAAGTTGTTTCATAGCATGCATAAAGAAAGGGCAACTATCTAAGAAGTTTCTAGTTATATAAGAAAATGATCAAGGGGATCTTCCAATAGCTCCATATCAGGATAAAATCTATTTAGCTCCTCAAATGAATATCCTCCTTCTAGCTAATGTGAAATGCATTTTCAACCAAAAGATCAAAGGTTTTTTTCAAATCATCATCATTCCTTGCAAAAGCAATTTTGATAATGATTTTTTTCTTGTAAGTGGATGATAATCTCAGGCATGGTAAAGGTGATATTCTAGGTGGAATTATCTTGGAAGACTTGAAGGATTGTTCTATTTTTTTTCAAGTTATGACCCATAGTTCTAAATTAAAAATGTATAAATAGGGGTATTATCCTCTCTCCTAAGGTTATTTTTGGTTGTCAATTATTGTAGGTCACTATTTTAGGTGTCTATTTTACCTAAATCTAGGTTCTATGGAATTTTTTTGGGATCCATTATTATGTGTAGATTTTGTCTCCCTTGCTAAGGTGGTTGATTTTTCACAACCATTAATAATATTTGAGAGAATGTTTATGTCTCCCTTTTCAAAATATAAATCTCACCATACTTGTCCCCATGTCAGCATTTTGAAGTGTTGATGTTTGTAATATTTATTTTCAAGTCACTAGAAAAGATTTGTGGTATTTAATTATATCTTGTAGATGAAATTCAATAATATGTTTTATAGTTTTGAGTGATTGAATATTTGGGTTTGCGTTCTTTACTATTTATCATTCTGAGCATGTACTTAGGTTATAAATCCATCTCTATAGTTATATTCTGAAATGTGTTATTGAATACCTTTTAAGGGCATCCTGGGTTCATGAATTTAGTAGGAAAAAGTATTTGAGATTATAGTTTTAGTGTATGTCCAAGTCTCTCAGGGATCATTTGGTGTTTATCATTATCTTGCATTTAAATTTATTCTTGAATTTTTACTAAGGTATATTTTCATGAAATATTTCAAGATACCCTACTATTTAGAAACCACCAACACACCACCCTCCTTCTTTATAATTATCTAACTTGTCCTACCCTATCCTACCTTATAAATAACACACCTTATTGCATACTACACATTTTACTTGCCTTGGAAATGCATAAAGTATCACATATTTTAAATGTATTTGTAGTTTTTTCTCTAATATCTAGTGTTGTAGTTTTTCATTTGGCCCCTATTGTTGAATAATTTATATGATTAAGATTATAGTAATCCCCTCATCTATATGTAGTATCTTGTGTATGACATAGAGCATTTATACATTTTGTGTGACAATATTTCATGGTTGAAATGTGAAAACTTGGTTATGCTATGGTCATATTTGTCCCTTTTGCCAAGAATCCCCATGGAGATTAAATTACAAAATCCCTCCATGTGAGAAAGTTACCCCATAGGTTCTCTCACCTTGGTTCAAGTAGAGCTAAAAATATTAGAGAGCTAACCATACCCTCTATAAGTTCCTCTCAGTCATTTTATATACTTAGTCTAATCATGATTAAAAACCCTTCTCTAGATACAATGACATTTTAGTAGGTTTTCCATCATTGCTTGCCATTTTCTTTCATGTAAGGCCAAGTGTATGAGGTGTAAAATTGGGAATGAACACTTTAATTATAAATAGGATTAGGTTTTTCATCATAAATTATTCATAACATAAATAATAAATAGCTATAGAATTTGTGTGCATAGGAATAGACCCCATAAACCCAGATATAAGTGCACTCAGAAGTTTAGGACAATCTTGCATAAAGGACATTAATGCTAATATTAGGACACTAGATCCACATGTCACTAATTTCCAAATGTGACACTACTACCCAAGAGGGGTTACGACATAGGGATCTATTTGACAACACTTAGACCAACTTCTATCTATGTTTCTAGGACTAAAATCATCTGTATCAGGTGTTTTACAAATAAGTATTTATTACTATTTTTAGAAAAATCAAAGATTGTAAAATATGTAAAAAATTAATGGTTTTATTTTATACATATTATTTATTTTATTTAGTCTACTTATCCCTTTAATCAAACATAGGATTTACATAAGTTAAACCTTAAAAGGTTAAAATAGTAACACTAGATTATGATGTGATAAAGTTTAAAATGGCTCTTAGGAATCATAAAGAAATCTATGATGTAATGGTAACTAAAGTGATGTTCATCTAGGAAAGTTAAATAATTTCCTTTGAACTACATACATAGAATGAACTTATTAGGTTGTATGCATAACTACATATAATGATCCTACATTGGTGGTGTAATTTTTTGAGTAGAATGATCTTGAATGGGTGGGGTAACTGATTATAGTGGTGGTGGGGTAGAGTAAGAAAATATTCTAACTAAATACGATACTCATATGTAACTCTTGAAATTATGATCACCTAATTAACATGTATATATTTGACAAATATATGTACTAAAGATGGTAATGCAAGAAGCTTATATATCCAATGTTGCTTTAACATGTTAAATACCCATCTACTCAATAATATTAAGAATAATGTTGAAAATAATATAGGGGACTACCTTAAGTGGTATCACAATACATCCCAAGGGGTGCTTTTCCTCACCTTAAAATCCTTTTAGTATACTTATTGTGTCTACCAAATCATCAAGTATTTATCCAATAGTATGAATAAATGCCACTGTACAAATATTCTCACTTCAACCATTATCTACCATGACACTATGTATAGGTTATGAATCATTGTATGCTCAAATACATAATGATGTATAATTAGGATCATCATCCAAAATATCATTGTCATCAAATTTAATTGTATATAATTTTATGCATGATCTTGTAAGTGTACCAATAATACCATCCAATGGGTGATCATATGTCGAATAAGGAGGACGTGTATTATTTTTCATATGCACCTTAGTATTATCCTTAGTATATATTTCTACATGATTTGACATGTAATAATAAAATATTTTAAAATTTTCATTCCCATTTGGTTATGGTCTTGAATCATTTATACATTAAATTCAATATTTTTTTCATCATTGAGATCTTGTATCTTATTCCTTATCTTGAATCATTTATTTGTATAATATCCAATAAATTTATGATATTAATAATATGTATTATTATCATATCCTCTAGGTGAATATATAATAATATCAAAATCTTGAGGAGGATGGAGAGATATTAGGTTACACTATAGTAACTTCAGTAACAGGATATCAGGAGGTTGAGGTAATTTTGAAAACTGGCTTTTTTTTAGATCACATAATACAAGTTAATTTATAGGTTGTAAAATTAAATTAATTTTTGTACTTTATTCATTCTTAGTATTATTTTATTTAAATTTATAACTTGGTTTTCCCATTACTTTTTTTATTTTTCTAGTTATAGTGCACATATTTGAGCTTATTCAAAGCTATGAGCATAATTTATTGATCTCTAGCTATATCATATAGCTCATGAAATGAATTAAATTTATTTAAAATAATAGATTCATGGAGAAGAGTAAGAAAAAAATGCTTGATATATCATGTAACACACTATTAAACATAGGATTTTTCATCTGATAAATCATGGTATTATACCAAATTACATAGTAACTTATATGTTCATTGGATACTTACTTTAGTTTTTAAATTTGATCATGAGATAATATCATTAATATTGATAAAAAAACTTGCCAAAAATTTATTGGAAAAAGTATTGAATGCCTTAACTAATTGGAATGGTATATCATATAACCATCACAACTCATAGTAATTAAGGCTTTATGAAAATAAATTAGTCAAAAATATGACATTGGATGCATAATATAAACATTTTTCATGAAATCATCTTAGATGTTGATTTATAACGCCTTCACCATGTTAAAATATAAGACTAGGAGCTATAAAACACATAGGTAAGTGATAAAATAAAATATATAGGGCTAATGGATTATAAATAAATGCATGATAATACATTAAATGAATTTTATATAAGCATCATTATTTGACTACAAAACCTTATCCTAGAGAGATATAACAATTGACTTGAAGGATCACATAGTAGGTTTGGATTATGATGTAACATGTGTAACCATGTACATATGTTTGTTATGTGGGAAGGTTGGTTATGTGGGAATAAACATTATAATCTTATGGAAACCTTGTGTTTCCCAAATTCTTTGGGTGGACATCATATGTGTAGCCAAAGGTATAGACATATGAATAGTAATAGTAGTAGTGGTTTGAACACCTATGGTGGAATTAATACCTCTAATATGTATATTTTAAATAATTAATGGCTCATGTTTCCATTCATTATATGTGAGAACCTTATATTTTGTGTAGCTTTCGCTTCTAGGATTAATTTTAAAACCCTATCTATTTCTTAAGGATTTTGATGAATTTGATTTGAAAAATTAGACAATGCTTAATTTTGTACAATATCTATCCCAATAAATTCAACAAGATGGATTTTATTTTGGTATTCATGATAATCACAACTAACATGTTCTAAATAAATAGTTTAAACTCAATATTTTGTTTTATATATTATCTAAATAATTTTTGCATTGAAATAAGAGGAGTAATAATGAAGGTTCATTTCCTTTATTTTGACCATTTTAAATGGAACTAAAAAAATCTTATTATGTTTAATATGTGCACCACTTAATCTAGAACTTCACCTTAGAGGGACAATGAAACTAGAATTCTTAGATGGCATATAATTAAATAATGAAAGTATGAAAAAAGAGAGGGCCAATGTGTGAAATATTTATTTCATTAATTTATGGGATCATAAAATAGAACTAAAACCCTAAGGGAAAAAATTGAAACCATATAAGGAATGATCAAACCCTAAGGGGAAACCTAGGGTTTAATGTTTTCAAAATATAAATGGGTTCACCAATATGTTTTGCCTTATTTTTATAATGTGAGCCTCATAAAATATAGTTATAACTTGTTCCTTTTATGTGAAATATTTATATAACAACAAATATAAATGTAAAAGGTAGAATTTGATTTGATAATGTCACTTTCTATAAATAAAAAACAATTAAGGAAATAAGATATTTAGCATTTTTTGTTGTTATGCAGGTCTAACCCTAAATTCACATGGTATAAATGGAAAAACATTGGGTCAAGAGTTTTTTAGATCAAGAACTATGTCCCTAGATGCACCAAGATAGAATAACTAACTTCTAAATGGTTTTGATAGAAAATAATAGTTGTATCTTTTTGGATTCATTTGAATAGGTTTTTATTCTATATTTCATTACAATACATTATGCATACTTGTAAACTATCTCTGTGTCAGATCTTTAGGAGCTACCTGTACTCATATGTCTGAAAAGCTATCTCCTTATATTTGAAACCCTAGGTCTAATTTTGGCACTAATCTAAGGCATGACAAATAGTAAAAAATGGTGGGTTACATTGACCCAAACCACTCCACAATGAATGGATGACTACTATCGACATATCTAATAATTTGAAAATGTAATTCAAACCACATAGTTGTCCATATTAAGTGTATGTGTGTAATAATGCTCCTTTAATGAATGTACCTTGTGATATATCTTTTGACACTTGGAAAATTATCAATTTTTACTTGAATTTAGGTGCTTCATAATTATCTAAGACCTATGCTTTATGACTAAAGGATATATTGAAAATAATAGGCCATTTCATTTTAATTTATAAGAGTTAGAATAAGATTTATTGACAATTATATATAGGGAATAGGTGTAGGCCTTTTTTTTTTTTTTTTTTTTTTTTTTTTTGTGTGTGTGTGTGTGTGTGTGTGTGTGTGTGTGTGTGTGTGTGTGTGTGTATGGGTACTTTATCATGGAATTTATATATGAAATTTATGCTCTAACCCATAAATATTATTTTGAATTTGAAAAGTGACCATTTTTTAGCACAAGATGAGTCCATCAAGTTTGGACAAATCTATAATTTTTAAATAGCTTGAGTCTAAATATTTAATATGGGGTAAAATAATAATGATATGATTATCTAGAGATAGTATGAATATAATTTTAAATCAGTTAGACACATATTGTAATATTTATATAGGTGACTGATATCAAACTAATAAAGTCTAACCGATGGAAAGCATGTTTATGTGAGATAAGGTTATCGAAGATCCATATGTGTATGAAAAATCCATGAAAGGTAGAGATAGGTCAGAACTAAAATTTCAAAAATATCTAATACCATATTTTTATTTTATAAGGTGAATGTTATGTTTTATAGGGACTTGAAAGCACAATTTTAAATAATAAATAATGTCAAGCAACAAAGGACAAAATAGAACTACTCCAAGTAGGCCAATTGAACACTAGACTTTCATAGACTTTTTGAAAAATATCATAACTAGAAAACAAAATAGCACTCAATAACCAAGACTCACTATATTTATTTTAAGTGAAAATTAGAGACATCTTATTTATTAGTGAGTTTTGAATCCTTCTTGTTACAACTAACTTTCTACTTAATGTTACTATATTTTCCTCTAGTTTGGATGTTAGGGCCTTCTTCCATTATCATTTTATATTCAACTTCCTTTTATCCTTCTTAGGACTTGTCTTATCTTTATTTTTTATGATTACATGGGATTTCACTGGGGTGATAGTTATGGTTTCATTACCTTTTTTATTGGGGGTATCCTCTATCTTGTGCCTACTTCCTTTAGTCATGTTTGGATATAACCAAACTTTCCTCAACTATCCAAATACAATTTTAGGGTATTCCACTATTCCATTAGAGGGATCATATACCATCCCATGATCTATATATTATTATGAAAGTCTAACAACTTCTTCCTGATTCCTTTAACGAGATCCACTAGTTTTTTGGTGTCTCCTTTCCTCTTAAATTTAGCTACCTTCATCTCATGAATTTAAAATTTATTGTTTTTATACCCTAGAGAACATATAAAATTATGATAAGCTTATTATTATTTTTCTTATCCTAGGAGGGAGAGTCATGGATATTTATTTTTCCATTCTTTTTGGTAGTTTAGGGAAGGTGTGGGGAGAAAAGGCGAGGGGAAGGTGAAGTTGTATCTTCTTCATAGTATTCAATAGAGTTTTTTAGGGACTCCCCTAAACCTTTTAATTTATTTTTTTTAATTAGGTGATCTAAATTCCCCTTAATAGTTTCCACTTTTTGGAGAGGAATAAGATTAACCCCTAGTTATCAAGTTAGAGGATGGTTTTTATTATAAGGTTAATATAGATCATTTATTGGACTTGATAAGGTAGTAGGGTAGGATAATAAGGTGGCCATTAAAGTGGTTTATTATAAAGAAGTGATGGGAAAAGATGTTAGTATTTTTCTTTTCTAAAGCTAAATATTTCATTACCTAGAGATAGATGTCTAGCTAATGCTTTGGAAGATTGGCTTTACAGTATCCTTTCTTATTAGTTTGGAAATCCTAGTCCATTTTGATTAAGGTTTACATTATCTCTTATTTTATTTGTTTATACTTTAAGGCCTTATTTTCCTCACAATACATGCCTATGACTTCCCAAAATAGATCCTCTATGATGTCATTTTTTCCCCCTGAGTGTGACTTGCCTCTACTTCCAACCCATGGAAAAATCCTTAGCAAGCATTTCGTTATGTCCTTCAATGAAAATCATGAATTTTTAAAGCCCAAAAATTTTTAATATTCCTCCAAACCTTATGATTCATTTTGACCTTGACATAATATATTGTCTCACTCTTATTGCTATCACCTCCCATGGATTTTTTATTTTCCCACTTGGGTAGTGTTAAATACAAAGTGTGGATTGAAGAGTTGATCTACTATACTTTTGAATTATCCAACTATGATGATTTTTAGGATGAAATATACCATATCAAAATTTTAAATGAGTGTTAGTGTCATGAAACTTGGTGTGGGTCAAGAATGGATTTAGATTTTATATCCATTTGCACGTGTGGTTTCAACCCCTAGCTAACCCCTAGCAAAATGAGGGACTATTATAAATCATGAATAATCAAGGGGAGATATGGGGGGACGTTGGTGGGAGTAATCCACATGATTAAATTGAGGATAATAATACTAATGTTTGAAATACCATCTACTATGGCATTTCCGTCCTAATAGACATGGAAAATCAAATAATCATTAGTGTTGTAAAGTATATTAGTGGCATTAGTAATAATTTGGCTAATAGATTGAGAGGAATTCACTTTTATCAAAAGGGAAATAAGTATGTTTGGTGAATTTTATTAAATTACCAACTTTTCATGTTAAATTGGACTACCAACTAGATACACCATAGAGCATCGTTATCCTCAACCACATGGTTTGTTTGTATCCCTGTTGGGCCCACATAGGTAGCTAGAACCATATTAGACTTGTCTCTAATGACTCCACCACCTCCTACATTTCCTATATTTCCCTAAGATTCTTCATCAAAGATTAGATTAAACTATCTTAGAGGGTTACATGACCATTTCATGAGGATTTTGGTGAAGTTTAGTTTAAGGGGTAAGGTTATACTTGTTGAGGATGACCTATTTAGCCCTAGAGGAAACTATTTTGACATTGGGTATCACCACTCTCTAGTTATTAGTAATGGTAACCTTTAACCAATGAAAATAACTCAAGGGGTTAATTTTTTTATGCTCTAAGAGATGAGAATTCCTAGCAATCAAAACTTTCCCAAAAAAATGGTTAAGGGTAAAGGATCAAGGAAAGGATAAGGAGGGAAGATTATAGGGGATTTTAATTGGATAATGAGATCAAGAATGGAGTTAGACTTAACTTAAAATATATTTAAGATATGAAAGAGATGATTTTATATGGTTTTCCTAAAGGGGAATTTAAGGAAAATATGGGACACACATTCCAAGGTATATTTATAGTGTACACACCTATTGAGGATGGTCATTCAATGCTTGGACAAATTATTTATAGTAATGATTTTATCCTAGGCTATAAGATAGAAAAACATGTTTATCTTAGAGGTAATTTTATTGATACATATATTTATCTAGTAGGTACAATCCTCTTCTTGTTCAATATTGACCATGAACCCAAACTTCATCGAGTACTCCCCATTATCTTCCACTGGCTAGAGAAGGAAGTCTTCCTTAAGGAATATATAAATGTGAATTTTCTAAAGTTAGATATTTATATTTTGGATTTCTTAGATAACTTCCTCATTATCCATATCTATGGTTAGGGTATTCCATCTTGCTCTACCTTTTAAAAGTGATCAATAATCCTTAACCTTGTGGCCTATGGAGGTTTTATAGATATCACTTAGGTTTTTTTAAATGGGAGATGAGTCTAGAGGAGAAAGTGTTAGCCACAGATCTTCCCAGAAGTCTACCTTTTCACCATTTCTTACCTACCATCTACTTCCCTTCCTAAGTAAATATGTTAAGCTTGAAGTGGGTTTATAGAAGGTGGATCCATTCAAGGGGCCCTCTTCCCAAAAGAGAATATCTTCCTCCCTACCCTCTAAGTATTTGGATTTAATGATCCAAGTCTAGTGATTATATTAATAAATTAATATCTAAACAAATTTGGTTCTAGGAGATTGGTTCATGCTTTTGACTCATTTTAGTCTAAGTCCTTTGAAGTCCATGGGAAGATAGGATTTTTCCTAGGCTACTAATGAGAATCTGAATTTGTCTTTCTTGCCTCTTCACATGAAACTTTTTTAAATTTGTTATACTCTCTTTAAAATCTTGATTGGATTTTATATTAAGGTAATGAAGTATAATGGTATGCCTTATATTAAAATTTTGATAGGTTGGAGCTCGTTCCTATGTAAGGAGTGTGCCTTTCTACCTAGCCAGTTTCTTTTGGATTTTATCCACCAATAGCTTCTAGAATTCTATTTTCATTTTACTGTCAAATAATAGCATGCAAAGATAGTTTGAGGGGAGGTTGATAGTATTTTAACCCATTATACCCAGAAACATTTTTAAGAGGGAGGGTGGCGTATTCAAGAAGAAGATGGATCTTTATCTAAATTGTATTCACTAAATTGAATCTTGTTCATAGTCTAAAAGAATGTTTTTAAGGGAATTTAATTCCACCATGGCCACCTCTCTAAGGAAGAATGTGTCATCCATAAATTTCTTATGGGTGGATATACAACTATAAATCATGACCCTAAGATCCACATCAAATCCAATATTACTCAACACCTTGTCTAGGAATCTCTAAGACACTCTATTTTACACTTTATTCATGTGAAGTTTGAGGAACAAGATTTCCCTATGAGATTTATCCACTGGTTGAATGTTTTCATGGATGATTATGATGTCATCAATGATCTACCTACCTTTCATTAAGGCTCTTTATTATTCATCAATGATCCCCTCAAGCATAGGTTATATGTGAGTAGCTAAGGTTTTTGTATAGATATTATAAATAGTTGAATATAGACTTATGGGTATAAAATAATTTAATTAGTTTACTCCTAGTTTTTTTGGAATTATGACAAAAAATATACTATATATCTTGTTTAGGATAGTTCTAGCCTTGAATAATTCATAGACTACATCCTCCACTTCCCTATGTATGATGTCCTAAAACCTTTGGAAGAATATATTGGGAATCCATCTAGGCCATGTGCCTTATTTCCCTCCATGGAGAAGACCACATTTATAACCTCTAGAGAAGGGGGTTTATGGATTTATCAAAGTTATTCCTAAGAGATGAATGAGGGAAGGTTTTTAAAAATACTTGCCTTCATCTAAAAGTTAATAAATCATATTTCCTTTATTATACTTTTGAAGTGTATAATGATATACTCATTGATAACTTCTTCATCTCTACTTTTATTTCCATATCTAAGGAGAAATTCAAAAATTCTATTAGAATTTTTGTTTCTAGAGGCTACTTGATGCAAGAATTTTGTGTTCATGTCTCCTTCCTTCAACTATGTGCATATGGAATTTTGATTCTATAATTATTCCTCTTTAGCTTATAAGTTATGGTAGGAGCTTAAAAGTTCCTTCTCAGAATTGGATAATATTTCATCTAATCAATGGATTACCATTTATTCCTCTAAGATACAAAGTTATTCCACCAAGGCATTCTTTTGGGTGAAGATATTCCAAAACACTTCTTTGTTCCATACTTATAGTTTGGATTTAATATGTTTGAATTTTTTGGTCAGGATGAACATGTTTGTGCCCTTGATAGGTTCCCTCCATTAGCCTTAGATCGAGTCTCAAAGGTTTAGGTGGTGAAGCCAGATGTTCTCAAATCTAAATGGTAGATTATTTGGTTCAAAAATCATCTCCTTCAAAGATGACTGGGTTGTGATATAACTCAATCCTTGGAAAGGAAGTTAAGGGGATAGAGAAGTGTAGATCCTAGTTTAGGTATACCATAAACTAGTCTATCCTTACCTGAATGAGGTCCTCCCCCATCCTTATATTGGTCTAAGTGAAGGGGTTTCCTTTGAGGTCAACATCCACCAAACTATTTTTAATGTTGAAGTCATATAATTCAACCATGCTTTTAGTAAAGTATTGTATCCCACCTTTATTTTCTAATGAGTTTAATGGTGAGTTAAAGTCTCCCACCATGACCCATTTCTAGTTTTTGTAGAGATACCTAAAATTTAATAGTTATTCCTATAGTTTTTTCCCCTTGTTTGGTGTTGGGAGAATAGATGTTGAAAAGGATCCACTCTTCCCTTTTAGTTTTATCTTTAAACATGAAAACTATTTGGTAATTTATATTGGTCAGTAATTCTCCATCAAGGTGCTAGGTGTTATAGAGAGTTATCAGTCCTCTTGAATCCCCATAGGATCTCACACTTATACAACTAGATTTAAACCATAACTTATCACTATAATTATTGATAGTAGTCTTAGACATTTTTATTTATTATAACATAATTACAAGTGGGTTATGTTTATTCCTCAAGTTTTTTTTCCAAACATTGTTTATTTGGTTTATTATACCCTTTTATATTCCATGAAATGAGTTTAATTTTTTTTATTTTTTGAAATGTCCCTTAAGTGTTTTTTGTTTCCATTTCACTATTTCATTGGAAGTTTCCTTTTTTATGGTTGAGAGGTTAGATACTCTCCATGAAGATCTGGGTTCTTCACCCACCTAATTTTTTTCCCTTTTTAATTTAATTGGTGTCTATTGGTCCTCTTCTATATTGGTGAGTAGCATGGGAATATAAAAAGTAGATAATTACCCCTATTATTTAGTTATTTCCTTGATTTTTTAGTCTTTATGGATTGGAGATAGGATTCCCCCATAAGATGGGATAGGTTAGTCAAGCAAAAGCCATTTTCCAACTTACATGAGGGGGATTGATTGAGCTTGGGGAATATTCTATGTTTTAGACCCCCACCTTTATTGGGACTATGGTTGGCCAATTCAATATTTCCCTGGTCTTAAAATAATAATGATTCATGAAGCGGGGTAGGTTTAACTATCAATATTTTTACAAATTTATGGCCCATGTCTTAAGGGTTACTCTAGATGTCCTTCACCTTTCCATTAGGGGAAGAATGGGGTATCAGTAGGTCAAAGGGTGTGGGTTCAAGAGGGAAACCTCACATGTAGATGAAAAGGAGTGCAAGGGGCTACAAGGGGTTGGAGGTGCATCTATGATGGGTTGGGAATCTAGGGTATGGGTTGTAGGCCCTTTGAATAAATAAATAGGTGTATGGGAAGAGGGGGTTTCTACACAAATTTTTGGATTGGGGGGTTGCGATATAGGAGAATCCTTTTTCTATATGACTCAAAATATTACATTTTTTGAAAATAAAAGTGGAATGTTCATACTAAATGGGTTAGGACCACTCACCATACTAGGATTTGAATTTTTTATGTGAAACAAAGGCTTGTCTACATGAGTGAACACATGAAAACATAATACCACCATTTGTATCCTAGATTTTGTGAATGTCTCAATAGAAATGGTTTTTCCAAGTGATTTATTAATTCCCATGATTACCTATAGTTCCCAAAATTCAAGGGGTAGCTTGAGGTCAATCACCCACATGGGGATGTCCTCAAGGTTATAACTATTGAGGTTGGTTCTTGATTTCCATTTTTTAGTGATCACATTTAATTTACCCATGAACTAGGGTCGTTTAGTGATAAATTTGAAACAATATTACTAAATATTAAAGTTTATGAGGAAGACATTACTTGCTATGGTGACTACCTCTAGTTGACCCTTGAGTTTCCACCTTTGATTTTCCCATTTTCAAAATGAGTCGATATTTAGTCAAAATCTATTAACTTTGGATAGAATGGATTTAGCCAAATTTGTGTCATATTTTACATGATGGTATCTGGGGTGTTGATATATATCTCATTATTTTTGATAGTAGGATCAATGTAAACCTTAGACAGCTCTTGATCTAAGGGTCTCTTTCCCATGACATGGTCTATTCATGATAGTTTTGATGGGTGTTTTTGTATGAAATTCATGGGGTCATGTCAAAGTATTGGTTAGCTAAACCCATGTTAACCCCATCCTTTTTCCCTTTGTCCTCATCAACTAGTGGGGCATCTATGTTTACTACAATCACTTCCCTATTTGTGTACTCAAATCATGAATCATAAATTTTAATTTTTCCCTCTTCTCTACTCCTTCCACTCCTTATGATTCTTCCAATCCCATCACTCCTCATGACACTTCACATTTATCATATTTTATTATCTAATAAGTCAATGTTCCATCAAGTACCCATTAAGCATTCTCATGTTTAGATGACAAAGTTTAAGTAAAAAAAAGGTCTATTTGAATATTTATTCATTCCCTTTAACTTTAAAAATTCACATGAATCATTTATGAATATGATGAATGATATCTTAAGACCATTAATTGATTCATGTTTTGTCATTTACTTGTTATGATAACATCGGAGGAGCACTTGTAACAATTTTTACAAGTTATTTATAATGTATGTTTTGATAAGCTATCTTCCAAAAAGGATAAAGTGTTATTTCACTATATTTTGGATATATTATTAAAAAAATATGGTGTACACATTGAATTATATAATATCAAAATTAGTATAAAATGTCCATCCCTAACAACACTTTAAAAATATAGAATCTTCTTGGGGTTAGGTAATTTTTATCATCAATTCATGCTTGGATTCTCTCATGTTGCATGGCCCTAGAACTAGTAAACCAAACTAAGAAAAAATATTTATTTTAAATGGAACAAATCAAAATAATGATCTTTTGAGGATTTAAAAGGGTGACTTTCCTCATCACTAGTACTTGACTTACCTAATTTGAGTAATCTATAGACATTTAATTTGATGTTTTAAAATATTCACTTTGTGTAGTCCCCATATATCATAGGCATCCAATTGCCTACAATAATGAAAAATTCATAGATATGGTACATAAGTATCATATATATGTCAAATAAAATTATATCATTATATAGGAATGTAGGAAATAAAAACATTACATTATTGGAATGGAGACCATCATCTATGCATATCCAAGCCTTTACAATTCATCTAGACATGTGGAAATTTACATAATGATTTCCATCATAAGTTGTGTACCTATTATAGATGAATAAATATGGTAATAGGTACTTGACAATGCTAATTATTGATACATCCTAAACCATATGAATTTAACTCAAATACATGACTCATATTCTTCATTTCTTTGAGTCATTTATTGATATGTAGGGTCAATCCTTTATTTTACATAACTATTAAATATAAATTTCAAAATTAAAATGCTCAAAATAATTAATATAACCCTTATACTATATCTATCCAAGTATAATTTTCCATTAATTTTTAGGATAGGTGCATTCTATATAGATAGGAATGTTACCACATACCTGTCCAAATAGGGTGGCCATACCTTGTGCTAAATAACAACTAGTTTCAAATTTTCAAATCAATTTTTAGGTCATCCCACATATTTCACAAGGTTGACTAAAGGAAAATGTCAAAAAAATTACTATAGATTCACATCAAAGGTCATTCATTATTACCACTTTCTATCACTTTTTTTTAGGTTACATAATATTCTAGATTGTGAACATATGCCCTATTATTTCCACATTAAATATCATACATAAAGATTAACCACAATCCAAGTCAAAATTATTTCAATCCAAGTTAAGATATATCATTTTTAGGTATCAAGTCCATATTTATAGCTACATACACATATTCAAAAATCATAATTTCATAATCATTCTAGGTGGTAGAACTATGTGGGATTCATTTCCCTCTTTGGGGTATTAGATACATAGGTAGTGATCAACTATAAAGAGTTATTAATGTTATCTGAGCCAATTAAACTCCCCTCTTTTTAAATTTTGTATGATATTAAAATTCCATTAGGGTTTCAAATAAAAAATAATGACAATAAAAAATTCCATTTAGAATAATATGAATCTTGATATCTTAACCTACTTGATAAACTTAGGTGGAGAAGGTGAAACAATCATATTTTTATCACAGTTAACTAGTACAACTCAATGGCTAATATACTTGAAATTTATACATTACTTTATAGTTAAAATAGTCTTACCTAAGAATAATTTTATATCCTACCTCTAACTAGTCTCTATTAAAATCCTAATTTATTTTTCTTCCTTTGTTAGTCACCAATGACAATCATCTAGGACAAATCCATAGTCAACAAAATTGATTAGCCTACATTGTAGTCTATACATAGATGTCCTATACAAGAGTATTTTTATATTATGTTCCTAACATTGAGCATTTAAAGTCACATATTTTGATGATTTCTACTTGAATATATTTGAAATAATCAATATAATTTTTAATTTGAGCTACGCAATTTCTTCTTAGTGTTTTTTTTTAAATAATAGTTTTCCATATTTTTCAAATTATAAAATTAGAATTTTTATTTATTTTACATATCTATATTTTTTATATCTATCTAGTTTTACACTTATTGGATATAATATATTTATTATTTTATCAAAATAGGGTAAAACATATTGGTTAACCTATTCATTTATTATCTATCCTTGCCTTATTTTATTATTTTTAGACACTAAATAAAAATTTTCTTGGACTTCAAGGATTCATAAATTATTGATTTTCCTTGCACAAAAATGTTTTATTTTCAAGTTTCATTTTTCTCATTTTTTCATAGAAAGTATATTCTGGAAGCTATCATTTTGGGCAAAGGAGTTTTTAGTTTTAATTGAGCCATGGTGTGATGGATAATTCCCAAATAATCAATTCATTAGAAAACACTACATATATGGATTTTAGTGTCCACATACTTCATGGTATATTATAAACCCTTAATTTTTATTATTTATCCATAAGAAGCCTTTGACCATTCGTTCTTGTAATGAACTTATTAGTGACTAGCTATGGAATTTACTCTCAACATACCCTAGAGATGGGATAGTATAGATATGATATGGTGGAATCCTCCATAGTTAATTTTGTCTTATTTTCATTTTTTATGATTGGATCAATATATCTAAGAGCCTATAAATCAAACACACATTATCTAGTTACACCCATTTCCCTTTCTATTTTACACCTTTGCATGCCACTCAATAAGGTTATCTCATATATTCCTCTAAGGTGTAGTTCTATATTAAGTTGAACTTGTAGAGATTACATTCACATTATTTTTATCTCTTCTAAAATGGATAACATAAACACTTTTGATCAACATGATAATGTATCTCTTCAAGATTATGTCTGTATTGAATATGATGTTAGTTATGAACATACTAATCAATATAATGAAAATAGACATGATAATAAAGATAAAATTTAAAGATATAATATAATTTATCCTAATGAATTCAATGATGTATAGCCTAAGCAAGTCAATTAGTTGTCAAATTATCATCAAAGACTTGGACAATGTCCCCAAAATGTGAAAAGAGTTTTCCAATTACTAATAACATCTAAGACAAAAAAAATGATCATTTCAAGCACAAAAATAAGAGGTAACTTTTATATTTATAAATCCTCCAATTTTAAATATCCCAATCACTAGTATTTATTTTATTCCTATATCAACACCTTCATTTACATATATACCAACATCCTAGGTATGGGGGAATCATAAGGATTTCAATATATTAATATGACTATCTATACATAGACATCATACATACTTACCTTGATTACAATGAATGGTATAATACCAACCTATCTTAATGGATACTCTCTTGAGAAAACTATCATATCCTTACATGATAAAGTGATACAATTGAGCAAGGTGCCTCTAGATCTAATCATTATATGGACTCCCAAACTTTGATTCAAAATCCTTTGGAACCTAAAATATAATATTTCCCATTCCTAATATGTTTTTTTATCTCCTAAATTACCACTTTATGATGGTAAATGTGATATTGAGTAACTTGTCTAATCATTCCATGCAACATGCCTGGATTATGCTTAGAATGACAAATTACTAATCAAACTCTTTGTAAGAAGCCTTAAAGACAATGATTTACAGTGGTTCTATGATATTTTATTTCAATTAATTATAGCATTAAATAATTTATCATATCCATTTATATCAAAATTTATGAAAATATATCTTATACATAAATTTCAAAATTCAATCAAGGGCCAAACAAACAAATTAGTGAATATTTTATTTGGTATAAAATTGTGTTAGATAAAATGACAAATTATATGGTAGGAAATGAATTATAGTATATATTCACATAAATTTTTCTATCACCACTCCATTAATTTATCATGTTTGATAAATTCAAATATTTTGATGAGTTATGCCTTATTATCAAAGAAAGAGAATTTAAGCTAATAAATCTGAACAAGTTAAAATCTACACCAAATGTTACATGTACTTCCATTATAAATTTTCCAAGCAAACCAAATTACATGGTCAAATCTATTGAAATAAATAATGAAGTAAAATTAGTAGTCAATGTAGTATCATAAGCAATAGATAAGTTTTAGTTGATAGTTCCACCAAGGAAGAAATTTGCAAGGTTACCCAAAACTCCTCATTTCTTATTACATAAATTGCTTTATTACCATCTCATATCTCTCACTCCACCATTATATGTTGATATGACCAAGCTTCAACATAAGGGATTCAACGGTAACACCTATTATGACTACCATAAAGGTGTTGGGAATTATAAAAACAAGTGTTTTGAGCTAAGGAATAAGATGTAATATCTTAAAAGACATAACACTATGAATCTAAGCACACTAACATAGGAGGATAAGCCATCAAAAAATGATAATTTAAAGCTTAAAACATTTAGTAATCCTTTTCCCAATCATGGTACAAAAAATATATAAAATATTTATAGGTACATAATGTGTTAAATGCACATCCTCCTCCTATGACATATGGGCACCTAATAGATTAAATTATTGGTATTTTTATAGCAACATCATCACAATATGATCACATTTAATGATATTAAAATCATTGATGATGACTCATATAAACATGAACTATTTATTAAATATTATGTCAACAAACAACCTATTCATAGTGTCATCATTGACAATGGGTCAAGTTAAAATTCAAGTATAATGACACTCCACATTATTGGATACGTACATTAAGATTAAAAGATACATCAAGAATAGTCAATCCATTTTATGGACATATACATAATAATATTATGCATATAGTGATACCTATTCAAATTATTCTCAATAGTGGATACTCCATTTCTAGTCTTACCAAGCACATGGGTATTTAATATCTTATTATCAACACTATCATAAATAGTATTTATAGTGTTGATAATAAGATATAATGGATAGATAAAATTTGTGTAGTAACATAAATATTACATCATTATCTCAAATAAATTCATCTAATTAAGTGGTCAAAGTTTAATACATTATATACAAGTACCATTTATAGTCATTGGTAACTCCTCCTCCTCCTCCACCATAGATAGTTATGGCACCTATTAAAGATCATAATAAAAAGACAACTAGTACACCCATTTAAAATAATTGTGTATAATAAGTTGTTACATCTATACATAATCATTTTATACAAACAATATAAAATAAAGTGATATACCTAAAAAAACAAGATTGACATCAAATAATTACTTAAGGTTCAAATAAATATAAATATTCTATAGTACATCATGAAGTAGTTCCACAAATAGTTCAGTGTGTTCCAAATCAAATCCAGGTAGTGATACCTTATCCTATTATACAATAGAATCTAACAAGTCTTGCACCATCTCAATTTATACATCCTATAAATGAAACTATGATAAATAATTAAGATGGTTATTACAATACCTAATACATTTTTTGATTCAGATTCATCTACATATATCAATTTTCATCTATAAAAATTCACCATCAACATTTATGATCCAATCATGCACTGTGGTCCTCACATTGATGGGATCATAGTCTAGTTCCTTTCAACAATATAAATAATATTAAATATATATATATATATATATATATATATATATATATATATATATATATATATATATATATATATATATATATATATTCTTGGAAGATTTACCAACTAGACTAAAAGTTATGTATTATAAATATAGATTTCAAACACTTAGAAGTAAGTTGATTTTGAGAAACATAATTTTGAATACAATACAACCTTGAGTTCCCAAAAAAAAATTATAGCATATTTATGATTATTTTCAATCCCAATGCAAGTGAGGAGTAAGGGCTCACTCACCCAAAGAGGAGGAATAGAATTTTTTTGATATTTATTAGATTATATTTATTTTTCACTAACTTTTTTTCAATTAGGTTTGTTGTTTAACCTATAACAAGAATGCATATGTACATGTGTCTAGTTGTTAAATTTAATTTAGCACTATATCAGTGTTACCTTTTGCTCTAGTTTTACTTAGTTGAAATAGGAATATGTTTTGACCTTTTAGGGTTTCACTAGTGTAAATCCTATGTTAGATTAAAGGGATAACTTGTTTAAATCAATGAAATAATATGTAATAAATAACCATAGATTTGTTACAAAATTTGACTTGATTTGACTTTCTAAAAATTGTAATAAATTTTTGCAAATAGAGATTTATCTAGAAAACATCTATCATAGAAGATTTGGGTGTTAAAAACTAGGTTACAAATAGGTTTGAGTGTCATCTACAAGATCCCTAAGTCAGGTCTCTCTCTAGATAGTAGCAACCCATTTGGATAGTAGCACCATGTGGCTTTAGTGTCTTGAAAATGATGTTAGTGTCTTCTTTTTAGGAATATTCCTATTTTCTGGGTGCACTTGCACCTATTTTTTTGGGTTATATTCTTATGCACATGAAATACATAACTCTATATTTTGCGTAGAATAGATTATTTAATATGTAAACCCTAATCCTCCTTCCAAGTATGAAATGATCTAAAAATGTGTGTTTGTTAGTAGAATAGGCTGGACATCCTCAACACCCCACTATGAAGAGATTTTCTTACATACCAATACTCTAAGGAGGGAACAATCCTAATGTAGTTCTCCCACCTAGTGCTTTGTGCAAGTGTAAGTAAATTATATAATGATAGTGGTCTTGATTGCCTTGAGTTTGCTTGAGATTGAAAATCTTTGAAATATGGGCTTAGGGTAGTTGTAGATGGTAGTATGTATAAGTAAAAACAAATAGGGATTAGTAAAATTGTTTTTTCTCAACTTATTTCTTGTTTGAATAGGATTTTTGAATCTATTTACATCTAGTAGATATAGGTCTAATAGTCTTATATTTATAGTGTTTCATACCTTATGTGGATAATAAAATGTGCTTAGGCTGACCTTAGGAGGGGTACACATTTGAATATATATATTTTTGAGAGAGTTAGGGAAAGGGACATTAGCACCGTGTTGGGGACACTAGTGTCATGTGGATATAGTGTCCTTAATGTGATTCTAGTGTATAAATGGTAGGATACTAGGCATAAAGGGTTAGGATCTAAGAATACAATTCTAAGACTATGTTTGAGCTAACTAGAGATGTTTGTGGTCCACACAATAGCCAAAAAAGTTTTATAAAGGATCTAAGATAGGTCTAGGGTTAAGCTAGGAATACATTGTATAAATCAACACTCTCATCAACCAAATACCACTTTTAGGTGATTATATTTTCACCTTGGTTATGATAGAAATACAATAAAGTAAAATGAATAGTGTAAAGGAAAAATAAGTATACCTAGACATACCTAGGAAGTGAAGAAAGTGTTGTTGAGTCTAAGTATCTAAACTTGGGTCTACGTATGTGAAGCATGATCCAAATCAATGACCTATAATTAAATGTGCATAAATTCGTCATTAATTAAGAGATGTGAAAATAAAAATACTATGATAAATAAATTAAATGAGTAAAGCTAAGTAAAGAGATAGAAAGAGGAAAGAGATGAATACATCTCATTTGGTATGAAAACTAATGCATGAACCTGGTGGCAACCTATGTGTGTACATGTTCATAGTGATCAAATAATTGAATATATTGGATTGAGTTGATAGTTTTCTCGATCCTCATATGTGGGTGGATCAAGAAATAAATATAATTTTTATTCCATTATTACCCACCCTTGCTTGGTGGATCATGACCTATGAATAGCTTGGTTTAGACTGTGTGTTTAACCCTCTCATGTGGGTGGATCAACAACTCAAGTAGGCTATAAATCCATAATTTCCCACCCCTATGTAGTAGATTCATCTAAAATTGAACTATAAAAAGTGTTGAAATTATCTAACTAGGTATATCTAATTGTGTATCTCAGCTCTGTAGTCACTTAAGTACATTAGGTAGCTTTAGGCCACTTGGGAATGTCAACCAGTATAGATGGAGTAAGGCATGAAACTGGTGACAACCTAGAATATGATATAAATTGAATACTATGTAGATAATAACATGGAGTTTGTCATTCCATTTGATCAACCTATGTGTAACTGAGCATATGGAAACTATGTGTCATACACATACCCCTAATCTAATATCTAAGCATACTAATTCTAAATTGAGTATGTAGTAAATACATATATGTATTTGAACTAAATTTGGGAGTGATCATTCCACACATGATGCCCCTTATCTAATTAATTGATATAAATCTAAGCTAAAATGAGTGTATCATAGCAAAATCTAAACATAACTATCAAACATATAACTATATCTATGTAATTTTATATAGTACACAGTGTACTTTTTTAGCTAATCTAGACTACCCTTAAGCTAGGGCTACTGGATAGTAGTTACATGTAATGGGTAGGAGTTCCTTATGGATCTAGTGTCCCAATATAGGTACTAATTATTGTAGTAAAGTTAGACACAATAGGTTGTCTTAGCTAGGTCTTAACCTCTTACAACCAGACACAAATATGGGATTGTCTTTTTATGCTCAACATTTTACACTCGATTGCACCAACATCAATTAGCATAAGGCACATGTGTTATGCACTCACTCAAAGCATAATATAGAAAGAATTGGAGGCCACATTGGGCTAGTTGTGTCATGGTACAACTCATCAAATATAGGACTTGATTAATTCCATTAAGGTTTCAAGTAGATTCATTAGTGCAAGCCTTTCATAGACTATACTTTATGTTATATAAGTGTAAACCCATTTGGGGGACTAGTTCTAGAGTTGTTTGGGTGTCAGTCTCTATTAAACTAAGCCTAGCATCAAATAGGTGTTATATGGGTAAAGGGGATGCTTTCAGTTTAAGTGTTCATTCTTGGCTCATGCTTCTAGCAAAGGTAAGAACACTTGGTGCATGAGATTTATATGCTTAGTATTTTTCTAGAAGTTATGGCTGACATCATCATCTATTACATATATTCCATTAATGTCATGAACCATAATCACTCTTTAAATTTACTTAGCATAATAGAAATTAAACTATGACATTACATCCATTATATTCATCATGCATTCAACTAATAATACCAAAGATGTACAAAATAGATGTTTTATTCACTACAATGATTCTTTATCATTAACCAAGATCAATATAGAATAGAGTTAAAATACATGCTTAACTCAAGGTACTTAATGGCCTAAAGTCTCACAAATGAGCTTAGGCATAAACAAATAGATCCTTCATGGAATCCAAGCTAGTCTTAAGTCTAATGGTAGTCATTACAAAACCTAAAAAACCAATTCCAATTATCTATAGCTTCACTTCACTATGTTCACATCCTTTACTTCACTGGTTTGAGATCCTTTTATAGCTCTATAGTAATGTCTCTGCTAGGGTGGGGTGCACACATGAAGTGCCAAGCTAGAGCCCTTATGGTCATTCTTCCAGCTTCATCACCTTGTGCCCTTTATGTTGTAGTCACCATGTATCATCCAACCTAAAATATGCCCTAAGAATCTTGGAATTGGTTAACTGCCTATCAGCTAGTGCAAGGTCTATACTAATTCCTCTAACTATCACCAAAATGCCAAAAATTCATCATCACTAACAATTATGCCTCACATAAATGTGTTTATCTTGATATCATGGATACTTACATATTAAAATAAGGGGCCCAACATTACCCCATACAAAATTTCTAGTACATCCTCAGACTACACTGTCAAAGTCTTTGGTGTATAGAATTCAAGCATGCTCTCCTTAAGCTCAGCATTGATGTCCTCAAATCCCTTTATGGTGAGCATTCTTTTTTATTAGTACTATCTATTTTGGTGGAGGTTGTACTAAGCACAAGCACATTGGTATTTTCTAGATATTTCCTAAAGGCCTCTATATTTTCCTTAGCCTTAGTCATACCCACATCTAGAATTGCTCCTTGCTCATAAGCCTTAGTACAAAAAGTATAAAAGAGTGATTCCAAGTTCTATTATTGGTCTTTTATATAGGTGATTAGTGTATTGACATTCCCCATGATATATATGTGCTCCAACTTGTTCACAAAGTACACCTTCACCATCAACTTATCCTTCTCCTCCTTTGCCTGCTTGAGGCACATGTTTATGACTAATGCTTGGTTGGATAAGCTCAA
Source organism: Torreya grandis (assembly GCA_037957365.1). Taxonomy (NCBI): domain Eukaryota; kingdom Viridiplantae; phylum Streptophyta; class Pinopsida; order Cupressales; family Taxaceae; genus Torreya; species Torreya grandis. The sequence goes on from JARHVA010000105.1 coordinate 131,493, forward strand.
TAAGATGGTAATGGTTGCATTTTTTCCCTCTTATATTTTCAAAAAGAGGTCTTCCACCTCTTCAATCTTAGTAGTAATTTATTTATATAGCATGGAAAAGGGATATTCTTCTTTCTCTTCTTGTGTTGGCTCTAATTTCATCCTTGGGAGAATCTGTTCCACTAGCATACATATTTTATCAACATCATAGAGGTTCAAATTATTCACACCAATCAAAAGGGATGGTTTAGTCATCTTTATGGGTTCACATAGCTATTATATATTTAATTTTTTGGCCTATGATTCATATTTAACATCTTTACATATTTTATTCCATTTATGTGCTCTAACATCATTGATGATATTTATGTACACCACTCTAGTCACCATTCTAATAAGAACATTATTTTAGACCGGACTAGGTTCATGGAGTGAGGGTTTAGGTGGAGGGATTCCTACCCTTATTAGATCTATTTTTTACCTAATATATCCTTTTTAGACACCTCAAAGTGAGGCTTATCCATGTAGTGATCAAATACAAATGTAAGTTATTTGCACATCTTGGTTATGGTGGCTTTTGAGGGCATGGTGTCAAACATGTGAAAATATTCATCCTTCCACCTCTTCTACACTTTCTCTCTCATGTTAAAATCTACATAATTATTCTCAATAAAAACCAACTCTATTTTTATTTTTCCTCTTCATTGGCACCACTCCTTTATTTATTACTTTCCTTAGAGGACTCATCTTCATATTCCAAGTTTATTCCCTTGATGTCAGCATTGCCTTCCTTATATTGGGGTTCCTCTTTAGTCTCATTTTGTTGTTATAAGGTGATAGTATAACCTTCTTTTTATTCAAGTTCCCCTTCATTAATTGGTCATGCTTGTTGTGTATCTTGATCTTCTTTCTTGGTGGGGGCACTAGGTGCCTTCTTGGCTTTCTTAATGGTCGGTCCCTTACTTGTAAGAACCTTATTCATATTCTTCTCTTTCTTTTCATTATCTTCTTTAGCCTTCTCTTCCTCAGCCTTAGCCTTCTCAATATCCACTTCAATTAGGCAAATTTACTTGCAAGCCCTCCTCTTCTTTTCAAGCATTAGGACCATCTCAATTTTTCCTTGTTATGGACTTTTTAATTCTAAAACCTTCTCTTCCCTTCTTCTATTCATGGAAGCTATGTGGAGGGTTATTATTTGGATGGGGAGCTCACCAAATTCCCTTCTTCTTCAAGCACAATGAATTTTCTACTTTAGAGGGCCTCTTGCCCATCCTTGGTGCTTGGCTCCTCTTCCTCTTTAACTTGCATGATATAGGTCTTTGTTCCTTCCTTATTTTTATCTCTCCCTTTAATCAATGCACAAAGGTCTCTTCCTTCTCCATTTCTACCATAGCTATTATAGGGAGCACAATGAGTCTCTTAGAATTCTTATTTTTCTACTTCTTAATGGAGGAAGTAGTCTCTATCATGAAGCTTACGTACTTATTGGGAGTTGGTGGTGTAGCTTATTTGTTAGAGGTGATCCTCAACCTGATGTGCTCCTTGATTTCCTCAAGTGTCTCTCATCAATTATTTTAGGGAGACTTCAATTATGTTTTTAGAAATGGATTCCATTTATCATTGATCAAGAGGGGGTGATCATCATCTTTCTTAGGGTTGACACCCTTCTTCTATGGCTTCATCTCATAATACAAATTGAAGATGTACTTGATTATAATTTACCTTTGGAGGGGATATAGGTTCATTCATTTAGAGCCATCCTCCTCATCCTTGGTGTCCTTTTCTCCAAGGCACACATATTGGTGCCTTAACCTAGTCCTTTCTTGATCCATGACCTTCACTGAGATATCTAACTATTATTTATTAAGAATCCTCCTTAGCACCAATATGAAAAATTTAGTGGAAAAAGCATAAGGTGGTTTAAGCCAGATGAATAGGTTCCCATCTGTGAGCACCAAGTGCACTATATAAAAGTGTTGTATGATATACAATGTCATCATTCCTACCATGTGTTATGCAAGCTCTTAGGGGATGTGACATTCAATCCCAAATACCTCAATGTATCAGTTGCACCACCCCTATACTCTCACCTTATACTTTTACAAAAAGATGGGTGCAGAGATGAAGTCTTGATACTTCAACACGAGGGAGTCATTGTGTGGTGGGAATACCTAAAGGCTGTCCTCATCACCATTGAGCATGCCAAACTTCTCCATCATAATCAATATTAACATAGACCCCCATTTAAATGTCGCATGAACCTTATAGCACTCTAGCATATTCTTAATAATCTCTTATGTAATAAATTTTATGATATTGAACTTTACCCCTTACAACATATGATGGGCGATGAATAATTAGGTATTGATGATGTTAGACTACCATCTATTAGGGCATATTTTATAGATAATAAGGTGCACTACTACCCTCATTATAGGGTCTTGAATTTCCTCAATAGGGAAAGTGAACCCTACCTTGTAGTATCTTAGGAGTTTCACAACCCTTTTCACCTCCACAACATCCTCCATCATCTGGAAGATGTCATCTCCTATGCCTAGGAGTCATGTGATCCTACTAATAAGGCACATTAAGATCTATATGTGCCTCCCTACGAAATAAAACTTGTTACCATGGATGCATGAGAGGAGGAATTATACCAATTCATCTAGCTTACTAAAACTTAGTATCTCATACAACTAGGTTGTGCCAGTTGACACCAAATTGTCTCAGATATAGATGTCAAACAACACCATACCCACCTTGGTCTTCATTATTACGTCAACCATCTAGTCTTGGTTAAGTTCCTACATGTTTCTCAATGTCTGATGGTTATATTCCTTTAATATACATGTGTATGTGAAGGATAATCTCTATATGAAAGATTTGTGCTTTCTTCAGGGTCTACGACCACTATGCTAATGCCTTTCACTAGTTTTACCTATTTATTCATAGTGGTTACTTCTTTGACTATCCATGCTTTCTTGGCATCCTTTTCTGCCTGTGGTGGCCCTAAATTTAATCATTTCTTACCCATTCTAAACTAGCTACTGTTAAATCATGGTATGTTGATATTTTCAAATCCCTTAATCTTGTTTAACACTTCATCATAGTCACAAGGTTCGTAACTATGATTTTGGCTCTCAAACCTCTAGTGTCATTAATGGATGCCTCAATGTCTTATAAAGTTTTTACTATCTAGTTTTCTTAAAATTATCCCTCCACATGCTTCTTTTCCAATTCCAAATGGAACATGATCTCTATCTCTATTATACTATTCTCATTTGGGGCCTATGGGTCCTCAAGTTTACACTTTTGGTAAAAAAATTTTGGTTTAGCTCTAGTTCATCTCTACATTCAACTCTATTCAGGTTTAAATTTTCACAAGGTTTGTAACCTAGTCTAGTGTGTTGTTCACCTCTTTATACCTTAATTTTAGTTACCCCATTAATGGTTCCTGAGTAATGGTGTGGTGTCACATGGATTTATTAAAATCTACCAAACCTAAAAAATCTATGAAAATACACCACCACATTTGCATTTGTTTTGAATCTTTATGTCTCCACTATCATCACATTAAATTTTATTAATGGTGTATTTGGTGAAGTGATAGGTGATTTAAATGGTTTCTTCCTACCAACCGTTGGGTGGGTGCCAACTATCTTGATGATTTCCCTCTTACATTTCATTTACCTTGGAATGACCTTCACCTTTTCTTATGGAAACTTGGGTGTAGTGTTTCACATGCACATGATTCAACCTCTCTATCTTGGTTGATTGCATTTCACTTTCATCTCTTTCTTTAGCCTACCCTACCCCATATAAATCCTTGTGTTAGTACTCTAGTGCTTCCTTCTATTTTGGTTTCTTACACATTAGCATCTTATGCATCTCCCTTTATAAAATTGTCCTTATATCCTTCTAAACATGGAAAAGTTCACATGCTTGAAAACTTAGGTGTCTAGCCTAAATTGCTTATAAAGTGTTTGTGCTTGACTCACTTGATCAGAGTTATCCATGCAATTACCAAAAAAGATATCTTATGGGCCTAAAAGTGCCATGCTTATGAAATCAACACAAAAAAAATATAAGTAAAGATTTTGATTGCACTAATATTTATTCAATTAGGAAGTCGGTATTTGATGGCATAGACACAATCTTATTAACTATAGGGATTGAATTTATTGCCATTGAAATTCCTAGGGAACATTTCACCCATCAACATGTGCAGCTTGCATGCACCAGTCTCTAATATATTTTGGATGACATTCAGTCCCATCTACTTAATTTGTAGATTGTTTGGGTGATTGACGTACTTAGATTCATAGAGAAAGACCAATGATCCTTTATTAAGTACCTTGTGCTTGATATTATTATTATGCCATATATTCTATCATGCCTTTTTTGCTTGTTATCTCCATTCTACTTGAGCACGTGTCTCCTTCAAATGCTCCAAGTCTTCTAGTCTTGTGCTTAATTACTCTTGGTCATACAAATGACCAATATATGAAATAAAAAATGAGGTCACTATGAATTCCATTGATAAAACTATCTTTACACCAAACACTAGTTACAATGGTGTAGCCTTATTTAGGTGCTTATATGTCAGGTGATAGGCCCATAATACTATTAACACATAGTCATCCCAATATTTATGATCGACATTGCATATATTTATGAGGTTTAGTGGTTCCATTCAGTTGAGGATGATAAGGTGTTGCCTTGTGGTACACTACCATGTATTCAGTCAACAAGATTTGAATTATCTTATTGTTAAAGTGCACACCATAGTTACTATTTAAACTAAGTGGTCACCCCTATCAATTGATTATGTTATCCCATATAAACCTTATTACTATGGTAGTTATGTAATCTTTGGTTAGCACTACCTCGAACCACTTGGTGAAGAAATATATAGTTGCTAGAATATATCGCATTCCTATGCATCTTGTAGTGGGATTAATAGGCCCAATAAATTCAATGGACCACTTTTCAAATGGTGCTTAGGTAAGGATGGGATGAGAGGCATTTCATCTCAGTGGTTAGGCTTCCTTGTACACTGGTAGATGTCACATGCTTTGGCATACTCTTTATCATCTTAGACTAGAGAATCCACCACATGCCTGATTATAGAACCTTACATGGCATATAATCTCCATTGCAATATCCTCTAGTAATACCCACATGCACCTCTTACAAGATTGATCCCCACTTGTGCTCTAAGACACATCAATTCAAGACCTCATCTTATTTCAATTTATACAATTCCCTACTAATGAGTTGAAATGGGGCAACATGAACTATGAGCTACTTCTTCTCTTTAGTTATCATAGTTTAGGGTATATATCTAGAAATTATAAATGTGGTGATCTATACTAAGTATTTTAGGACACATTAGACCCTATAAAGTTGTGCATATTTCATATCATCTTCAATAGGTGCTACCCCATCATTAGATTTTATGCAAGATAAATGGTTTGGGCCTGAGTTTTGTTTCATAGGTTTGACTACAATAGAGAACTAGAACTCTTAAAAGAAAACTCTCCATCAACATATGTGCCTATGTAAAATGGGATTATTCACTAGGTACTTAAGCATGTCATGATCAATGAAGATGAAGGGGGTTGCCAACAAGTATTGATAAAACTTCTACAAGGTGTAGACCATGAAAAGTACCACACACTCAGTGTAGTTTTGTTCTACTTTGGTCAAATTTATGTTTGTGAAAGAAAAGGGATGGTTAATTTTTCCTTCACTTCATTGTGCTGAAATGTCACTAATTACATAGATAGATGCATCAATGTGGATGTAAATTGGATTCACCCAGTTGATAAATTATACTATTGGTGTGCTTGCTAATTTGAGCTTTAGGGTCTCAAATGCATCTTCCTATGCCACACCCTAATATAATGGGCCATCCTTTCATAAGATTTCTTCTAGTGGTACCAAAATCTTGGCATTGTTCTCTATGAACTTCTTATAGTAACCATAATTGCCTTGAAAGGCATGAACATCCTTTTACATTAATGGGGTTTGAAGATGAAGGATGATGGAAATATTCACATGATAAATGAAAAAACCATATTTATAGGCAAGTTTATAAAGAAAAGTTCTAAATGGAAATGCAAAAACATATTTTTTAAGGTTCAAAGAATTCTACAACTACTAGCACCTCTCAAACATCAGGCATAAGTTGGCATAGTGATCCATCACTAATCCATACATAGTCTAATCATTTAAGTACAATTGGAGGAATTTTTGAATGAAGTATTTAAAAGTGGTGATCACCACTTAGGAGAATACTATTGGCATATTATTGAGTCCAAAGTACATCACATTATATGTTAAATAACCTGATTCTATCTCAAAGGTAGTTTTGGTCTTGTCCTCCTCCTTAATTTAGACTTGATGGTATCTTGAGAACCCATCAATTAAAGTATATATTTTATATCCTATGACACCATCCAAAACTTCATTGGTGAATGGATTTATAAATGGGTTGATTATGTAGGTGACATTCATCAATATATAGTAAAAAAAAATTGGATGTGCCTATCCTTCTTGATGTTGATGACCATGGGGCTAACACATTTAGATTATTACACAAGTTAGATGATGCCTACAATTTTCTTACCATCAATCTCTATTTTGATCTTGGTGTGAAATTGGGGTTCATCTTATAAGGTCCATTTTTGATAGGTCTTGTGTCATATACTAGTTTGATGTTCATCCTCCTAAGAGATGTGTGTGTGCTTTTCATGTTTCTATAGTTCCGAGGGAACAAGTTTTTAATTCCTTTCGGAGGTCCAATATGTGTGTTAACTTTGCATCAAACCTAGAGTAGCAATTTTTGGTTCTCATTCTAAGATGATATCTACCTTGTTATTTTTAGGGGTGTATTGTAATTCTTATCCTAATATGAATGTTTGAATTGTCTTCTTTCCTCAATTGTTTTTATGTAAAGGTGGGTAGGGTCTTCTACTTCTGGAGTGTTATCCTCAACTTGGTATACTAGCTTCCTTTTTCCTATCAAGTTTTCCCAATTTCAAAACTTGTATGTTTCATCATCCTTATCACTAGAGTCACTATTGAAGGTTTTATCTTTAAATAAAGTTAGGAGTGCCAAGCCCTTTTCACCAAACATGTCTTTTAGGTGCTCTTCCAATATTGCAGTGTCTTTAAATACTGGCCTTTAAGCTATCTACAATGGCTCAATTAGTTCAAGGGTTTTCAAAGAAAAGGAGAAGGTGTTATTTAAGGTATTATAGAAGTCATGCACCCATAGGTACTCTAGGGCATTTTCATCATAAAAATTCCATGTTTCTTCATAAAGGTGCACATGCACTATGGGGACAGAGTTGCTAGAGTAGGCTAAGATTTTTAGGTCCTCATTACTCTTCATGAATCTAGTGAAATTGGATACCTTGACATCTTTCCAAGTCAATAAGATAGGCCTTTGAACTACCCACAAATGAGTGGTAGTGTTATTTAACATATACACTAGTTCACCCATATTATCCACTTATTTTGGGATGCATGATTTGAGGTGTTGAACATAGTCTTATAATAGATTACTCCCTATATATCTTGGAAGCATTGTAATTTTTCCCTTACTAATGTAAAATAATCTCTTTCCCTTATTATTAGCACAAAGGACCTACCTTTTAAAATAATGATCAATATTGACCCCATTTATCTTTATTGGTTTTGGTTCCTTCACATACACCAAGGGGCACCTTTGACTAGTTGTCTCATATGCTTCCTCTACCTAATAGTCACAATTAACATCAATGGTGTTAGAGGTTGATTGTCCACCTTCCCAAGAAACCACTCCTTGATCATTAGGGTTTATCATATCATCACCTTTCACTATGATATTATATATGTGGTTGGCATAGGGGAGTCCTTGATCTTGTGAGAGGGGTATAACAACCCTCTCCTTTTCATTCTTGAATCTCATGTAGCACTTCTTAAAGAATATATCTATATTGTTTGCATAACACTATGGCCTTCCTATAATTTCATAACATTTATCTTATTTTTTCAACTCCATCATCTCAAATTTAGTGCCTATGATATCTAGAATTGTGCTCTTGAAAATTTTGATCAACTATGTTCAAGTCTTTTTATCCATGAAAAGTACATGAGGGAAAGGCCTTAAGGCTAACCTACTCATTTTCTCCCAAACATTCTTTTTTAAGATGTTTACCTTGGTGATTGTGTCTACAATAACTTCACATATAGACCATCCATTGATAATGGCATCCACAAGGAGTTCTTGGTCATACTCTACATTCTGTGTATGTCAAACTTAGCATGCCCTCTCCATGTGTCACATAGTGACTTTAACTTACTTTTTTCATGCATGCTCTAAGCACAAGTTATTTAATAGAGGTAACATTCCCTCTATTTTGAAGAGGTGTAGAATCTATATTAAATATTTTAACTCTACTTCCTAGCTATCTTGCTTCTTTTGGGAAGTAACAACCTATGCTTCTAGATATTACACTATTTAGAGCTCCCCTTTGATGTTTTGGATTACACTAATGGTATCATGAAATACACTTTTTTTATAGTTATAGGTAAGGTGTAGATCTAGGTTTATGATATGCTACACACTTAGTGTGACCCTTATTCCCATATTCTATGTATAACTCAGGTATTGGCATAACTAACAATTAAGTGGTGAATCCACTATGAGTAGTTGCCTAAACTGTGACTATCTCTATGCTAGTTAGTTGTAACTTTAGAGTCCACTTCTCCATTTTTGGCTCACACCTAATCATTCATACACCCTTGTCTATGACAATCCTAATTTGGATCAACTTTTTGTATAGGTCAAGGCATTCCTTAACCTTATGGGATCTTCAACAATACCCACACATAGGATATGTAGGAAAATCACATTGATAATGCTCTATCAAGCCACACTTATAGCATGAGTGGGGTAGGAAACTCCCACCACTACATCCTCCACCTCATCCTTAGGTGTCTCATTACATTTTAAATCCTATGTTTTGATAGCCATATCCTTTATTTATTTTTTTAGTTTGCCCATTGATGATTGTAATGGCCTATCATGCACCTCTTTCCATGTTCTCATGCATCTCATTAATCACCTAATAGTTAGTAGTGGTATGGGTGTAGGTGTTGCACAACCAAAAATAAATGGTTATGTTAACTTGGCTAGTACATTATAATAATGGGTAGTTGAAAACATCATGCACCTATTTATAAACTTCATAGCTTAGGATAAGTGTACACATATTTATTCATGGGTAGTTATTCCCATTATGGCCTTACATTTCACATTCAGTGCATCATAATCCACTTTGATAATCTTAAAATGAGCAAGAAGTAAGATTTTAGATCTAGGAGGCCATGATACAATCTTCACCTCTATAAGTGGGTTGATCCTAGTATCTACACTTCTAATTGACTCATATCTAAGCATGGATTCAAGTGATTTATAAGGGTATATAAAAGTCTTCATGGAAAACACTCTCCAAAATGACACTCGTAACCCTCTAATGAACCACTGCACATGCCAAGAAGGGTGGATATCATATGGAAGCTTTGAGAAGAGTCTTGAATCTTACATTATAAAGGCACACACTTTTTATGAGCCCTTGGGTAATCTCCTTGAGTGTGGTGATGCTCTCCTATTCAAATTATAGAATGTCAAATTACTTTAGGAATGCCTCCTTTAGTGTATCATAATCGACCATAGACTAGTTAGGTCAAATTTCATATACCATTTATGGGCATGATCAATCAAAGTGGTCATGAACTAGGACACCTTGTGCTCTAATTGGCTTATGCCCCAAGTGTGCCTCTATAGTTCACACTTGAGCACATGCTCTATATAATTTTCCATGACATGATACTCCGACAAGTGCATGGCCATTTTATAATAGATTTGTTTCGGGGGGTAAATGGGATATAAGATGCTTATCCCCCTAGTGTCTACCTTAGTGTTAGCCCTCTAATGCCTATAGTTACTAGGTTAGGCACTGGTCCCATCATTAATATTAGCATTATAGATGATGATGGTGCTATACTCCTTATTTTTGGTACCAAACCCTTTCCTAAGTGCTATTTCCCACATTTTGTTGCTAATATCAACTAGGTTGGTATGCTTTCACTCATATTCTATTATGGTGAGCTAGTGTCTACTGGTCTAGAGGTAGTTGTACTCACCTCCTTATAAGGACTAATTTTTTCAATCATAAAATTACACTCCAAGTCTATAAATTTTCAAAAATCTATGTGGATATTAGGGTCAATTATCACTTCTATACATTCTTCAAGTGGGGGATCTTACATATGAGCATACACCATAGGTTCAAAGGGGGTAGGTGCATCAAGTGTATATGTAGTCACCAAGTCTTATAGGAAACCAATAAATTCCACACTTATCAAATACTAATATCAATCCATCAATTCATTATATCTCTCCTCATACAATTGTATTTCAAGAGACCCTTCCACATGCCCTTCCCACTCACTATGGATTCCCTCAACAGTTCTAGGTTCTAGATATTCCATCAGCCTACAACATCTCTTATTATAGGTTTGTCTTCTAAACTCTAGGGAGTTAATCTTCTCTTCCCTTTCCATTGTGTTTCACCTACATATCCCCTTTTCCCCATTTGCACTTCTCATATGCAAAAGAACTTTAGCCTTCTATCCCCAAAGTCTCAAAATTGTAATTCACCATTAGCTTTTTGATCTCTATATTTAATTCCTTCACAAATGTGTCTCTAGGTTCATCAAAAAAATGATACTCTACTTCCTTAGGGCATGACTATGTTAAAACTATGAACTCAAGCATGTAACTATTTAGCACTCCTTGCCACCATTTGTCTACTACTCTAGTCCAAGTGGTATCCAAGGTATCAAGCCTTTCTAGGAATTCCTTCATCCACACATATCACTATTCATATATTCTTTTATGGTGGGTTGAATAGGTAGCCAACTATCAGTATACATGTTCAAGAAACTCGTAGAAAAAGATCTTATATAGAACATCATATAGGGTTTTCTAAACCCATTTCCTTGATTTTTATCCTCTACATGTTGAATTCTTTAGTGAAAAGCTATCTTTCACCTATTGAAACCAATGATCAAAGTTTTCGAGTGAGATTCAACACATTTATCTTCCACACCATTATAATAACAAAATTTATTCTAGGTTTTGGTAACAAAATGAAAATATTGTAGTAAATTTAGGGGTAAAAGCTTATATTATTTGGGTCTTGACCTCTTACAACCAAGCACAAACATGGGATTGTATTTTTATGATCAAAATTTTACACTCAACTATGCTAGCATAAATTCACCTAAGGTATAGACCTTATGTACTCACCCAAAGCATAATAAATAAAGAACTAGGTCTCGTATTAGGCTAGTTGTGTCATGTGATAACTCATCAAATCTAGGACCTAATTAATTTAAAGATGTTTTAAGTAGATTCATTGGTGTAAGACTTTCATATACTATATTTGGTGGTATATAGGCATGAACCCATTTATGGGACTAGTTCTAGAGTTGTTTAGGTGTAAGCCTCTAATAAACTAAGCCTAGCATCTAATAGGAGTTAGACAGGTAAAGGGGATGATCCAAGTTCAAGTGATCATTCATGGCTTACACTTCTATCAAAGTTATTAATACTTGGCACATGATATTTATATACTTAGTTATTTTCTATAAGTTATGACTAACATTGTCATCTATTATAGGGATGTCATTAACATCATGAACTAGAAGCTTGCTTGAACTTTACTTAGCATAATAGAAATTAAACTATGACATTATATCCATTACAACTATTATTTATCATTAACCAAGCTCAAATATAGAACATAGTTCAAATACATGTGTAACTCAAAGTACATAATGGACTAAAGGCTCACAAGTGAGCTTTGGTGTAAATAAGCTGAGCCTTCACAACATTTGAGCTATTCTTAAGTATAATGGTAGTCATTAACAAACATACATAACCAATTCAGATTCTCCTTATCTTTGCTACACTAAGTTTCTATCCTTTACTTCACTATTTTGAGATCCTTTTATAGCTCTACAAGAACATCTCTATTTGGGTTGAGTGTGCATGTGAAGTGTTGATTTGAGGCCTTATGATCATTTCATCATCTCCAACACCTTTCACCCTTAATTTTATAGTCACCACATATCTCTAACCTAGAAGATGCTCTGGGAATCCTAGAATTAGTTAGTCATCTACTAGCTTGCATAAAGTGTGTGTTGATTCCTTTAGCTAGCACCAAGATGCTGAAAATTCATCATCACTAAAAGTGATGCCTCACATCAGTGTGCCTATTGTGTTGGTGTGGATCATTAAATAATTAAATAAGGGGCCCAACACTAATGTCTATTTGATTTAAAATCTAGGTGACTAAACTACTTTTTAAGTCCGTATTTTTCCTGTGTCTTACCTATGTTTGATTTCCTAAAATTGAACCTATGTGCTAAATATTATTTTGTGAATAAAAATGTAGGAGATTGATCTCTATGACAAACCCATATGAATTCCTCCTCTTTTCAGGGTAGTTGTTGACCAACACAAGAACTATCCTAAAAAAATAGCTCTATAAAATGTGTTAGTTGAAGCATATATGATAACTACATGATAATACAATACAATTTGAAAACATAAAATAAAAATGTAAGAGAATCTAAGCATAAGTATGTAATGTGAGATGTATGTTATTTATAACATTTCAAAAGGGTGAAAAGATAGATGTAGTCAATGTGTATAAAAAAAAATATGATTAGCTACCTAGGGGGATAGGGCATGATGTCCATAATGCCACTTTAGTAGGAAGGGTAGATGCATACGGAACCTCATGGAATTGAAAACTAGTGTGTGCAACAATCAAAGACAAGTGTCATGGTGATGAATCATATAATCAATCATGCATATAAAACACATGAGTCATGCAAAGATAGGCTAAGGAGCCATAATACAAGGGAAATGTGTACATATCACTAAATTTGAGAAAATAAGACATACAAAGACATGTTAAAATGTCCACATATGCAAGAAAAAAGGAATTTGGCTTAGAGACACATTTAAGGACATGTTTAAATGTCTACATACATAATCAATGAATCACACAAAAGGGATATGGGCACATGTCCAAGGCATACATAAATATAAATGGCATGAGCTAGAGAGTAATGGCATATTTAAATGCCCTTGAATAGAATAAACATAGAGAGTAAAATAAAATCTACACTTGTAGAGATAGAAATGAAAGCATGCATGAATGTAGTATAAATCTATATAAGATCTAGGATGTATATATGCTAAGTCTAAACTAGTGATAGTCAAAAAAAAATCTGAGTATGAGTAGTAATGATCAATATCTAGAAATAACAATGCTAAAATTGGAATCTATAAAATGTAAGGATAAAACCTAGTAATACAAATTGTGTGTAGAATGCCCCTAAGTGCATGGATGTATCAAATAAATAAACCTAAATCAATGTATAAACCCCCAGTGGGTAGATGATAGTAAGTCTAGATCAATGTAGTGGACTAGAGTCCTATATGAAATTTGCAAGAAATAAAAAAGAACAAATGAAGCATATATGTATGATAAAACCAACTCTACTAAGATAGGAAGCATATGTAATGTCTATAAAATAGAAGAAATGTAAACATATCAATGCATATAATCTATAAATTTTGTGCTTTATGAGTAATATTTGAATGTTTTTATATTTTATAGATATAATTTATGTAAAATAAAATGATAATAAACTATGTACAAGGATAAAGAGAGAGAAGGTATGTAAAAATGAGAATGAATAGTTCATTGTTTATATGTAGAATCTCCTTAGATGCATGGCATTCAATGGGTTTTTTATTTCCTTGCCATCAAGTGAAGCTAGATGATATAATTTCAAGAAAGTTTGCTATGATGATGTATGGTCTAAGCTAATTTTTTTAAAACTTTCCTTTGTTCTCTTCCTTTGTCTTGATCTTTCTAAGATTTTATTTTAACACCAGATCATTGATTTTGAATTCCCTATTGTGGACAATGTTATTGTTGGTTCTCTAGATTTGCTTATGATAAACTCTAAGTTATTTTATGGATTTATTACATGTGTGATATAATTATTCTAGTTTGTGGAGACATCACTCTCTATATTGATCATCTATGATGAGCCCTTTTAAAGATACGCATAAAGAGGGGATTTCTAATTATAAAGGGATAACAAATTTTATGCCATATAAAAGTGAATAAGGAGTGGATCTTGTTGGTGTATGTATGTTGGTGTGGTAAGCCAAAATTGCATAGATGAGTTTATTTTGGTAGTCATCACCAAATTTGGTAACTATTTTGCTAAGAATATTGTTGATTGTCTTGTTTGTTGCTTTTACTTGACCATTACCCTATGGGTAGTATTGTGTAGAGAATGTGTGTTGGATTTTGTATTTGGCACAAAAAAAATTCACTATTTTATTTTTGAAAGAGGTTCCATTATCTATAATTATGATTACTAGGAGACTAAAGAGGTAAATAATATTGGTCATGAGAAACTAACAAATATCCTTCCCCTTTATTGATTGTAATGGGATGGCTTCTACACATTTTATAAAATATTCTATAGTTATGATAATGAGTTTGTGTCCTCCTATAGATTTTGAGTTTGTCCCAATTATCAGATCAAATCCCTATAGCATGAATGGCCATAGGGATATGATAGGTTGAAACTTTAGTGAAGGTACATGGTGAAATTTATCATGGCATTGACATTTGTTGCATAATTTTGTATACTCCTTGCATTCTTGTTCCATGGTTAGCCAATAGAAACCTTGTCTAAGTGACTTGTGTAACATTGCCTTTCCATTCAAATGAGCACCACATTCACTATCATGTATTTGTTTAATAGATATTTTAGCTTCCTTAATTGTTAAACATTAGAGTAAGTTTCCATAAAATTATATCTTAAATAAATCACCACCAATGATGACATATCAAAGAGAGTTTGAGTTTAATTGTAGTTTACACTTTTCAATCTTTGAAAAAGTATCTGGTGTGATAGATTTATTTTAAAAGTTATATATTTTATAGAACCATTCAAATGGTGTTATATTACTTATGGTAACTATGACTATTAGAGAAATAATGTATGAGTGAGACACTGATAGAGATTTTAATAATTTAATAGCAAAAATAGCCTCATCTACATCTATATCAATAGGGATCAATGATGCATCACTTGCCATTGAATTGGCATGATGGTTGTCTTTACATGGGATGTTATTGATAGATAAATTATCAAATTGAGCCTATAGACATTGAACCTTGTTCTTATAAAGAATCAAGTGATCTTATTTTGTTTGGTAAACATTAGTGACTTGATTAAAAATTAATTGGGAGTCCCCATAAACTTTTACTAATTTAATATTGAGAGCCTGAGCTATTTGAAGGCCTAAGACAAGATATTCTTTCTATGTGATATTTTTATTGCATGAAAAACTAATTTAGTATGTGATAGGTATGATGTGTCCCAAGGGATCAATGAAAAAAATTCTAGCATCAGCACCAGATGCACATCTAAAACTATCAAAGAACATTCTCCATGTATATGAAGTGGTATTGTATGCTATAAAATCATCTCTAAAATAATTTTTAATAGGATTTATATCTAATAATGGAGATTATACCAATTGGTCTACAATTATTTAACTTTTTAACATTTTTTGTAATATTATTTTGAGGTCAAATTCTATAAGTAACATAACCCATTTTTCAATACAGCTTGAATATGGGGTTTTGACATGAGGTACTTTAAAGAATAAATTTTTGTAATGATTTGTGTCTCATTGTTAATCACGTAGTGATGAAGTTTTTGAGTAGCAAATTCTAGTGCTAAGTAAAGTTTTTTAATTACTGGATAATTTTGCTCATAGTCAGCTAGTGTATGACTGATGTAGTAAATTGATCTTTATTTATGTTGATCATCATGATGTGCTAGGATTTTTCCTAATGCTTGATGTGTCACTAAGAGGTAAAGTAGAAGTGGATTACAAATATGGGTGGGACAAGGATAGAAGGGTTGAGTAAGTATTGATTAAGTGTATCAAATCTCTATTGACATGTGATATCCCACTCAAATTTATGTTCCTTTTTAAGTATTTTGGTGAATGATTGGGTTTTATTTTCAAGTTATGACATAAAGTGATGAATTACCTAAATGTTTCCTTGAAAAGACCTAAGTTATTTTAGATTATTAGGAGGAAGAATATCCATGATTTTTTTAACCTACTTATGTTCAAATTATATGCCATGTTGAGATATAATGAATCCCAAAAGTTTCCCTGAGGAATCTTGAAAGACAAATTTATTAGGGTTGATTCACACATTGTAATTTTTGAGTATTTAAAAAAATTCTCTCAAATTGATTACATGATGTCACTTTTTTGACTTTTCCAGCATCACTGACATAATATTCAACTATCTTATGAATGAGGTCATGAAAGATATGTGTCATAGTGCATTAGTAAGTTACACCTACATTATTTAATCCAAATGGCATGACTATATAGAAAAAGGTTCCCCATGGTATGGTGAAAGAAGTTTTTTATTGATATTTTTTAGCAATCTTAATTTGATTGTACCTGGTGAAATTGTCCATAAAGGAGAGAATCTCATGGTTGATTATGAAATCTACTATGATATCAATGTTGGGTAAAGAAAAGTCATCTTTAAGACATGATTTGTTGAGCTCTTTGGAATAACAACAACATTGGAATTGGTAATTAGGTTTTACAACAAAAATAATATTAGAAACCCACTATGGATGAGTAATTGTTTGAATGAATCCAATAACTAACAACCATAGGATTTGATGTTTAAGAAGGAGAGTAACTTTAAAATTCATTTTATGAATCTCTTATTTTATTGGCTTGGCATCAAGATATAATGTAATTATTGGTACTATGATTGATGGATCAATGTCCATCATATTAAAATAATAAAATATAATTAATTTAGTAAAATAAATTAAAATCTAATGAATATCTATGTTATATAATTTATGTAAGATGGTAGCCAATAATATGATACAAGGATTAGTTTTGGTGCCAAAATTAATTTGATTATTTTTTCATTAAGCAACATAGATCAATCTAATTATATGGTGCTATAGGGATTATATCACTTGTGTAAAGTAATATATTATCCAAGTCATTTGAACACTCACTAAATTATGCATATGCATTTGTGGAATGAGGAAACCTATTATTGTGATCGAAGCAAGGGAGATACTCATATACACCTAGGATTTCTAAGAGAGCTTCATCATTAACAAACTCATTAATAATTGGTAGATCTAGATAAATTGTATCATTGATAAGATTGGGGTAGATAACTAAAATTTTATAAGTGTGGTTCATTAAATTAACTACTCATCAAAAAGGTGGATAAAATGTGATATGTTGAGAAGCATTGTGAGAGGATCTATCATTAGATGTATCATTTAAATATCCAAGTCCTTATCTACTCTATTTATCATATGCTTTAATGGTATTTAGGATTATCTACGCATGTTTTCTAAGGCCCTATCTTGTGTATCCCGTCTTCTAAAAATAGCATGTTGAAAAAGGTGAAGTGAATTTATCACCCTGTGTACTAGAAATAAATGGGGTATTTGTATTCATCATTTAAATTTTAGACTGGAATGGTGTATTGGAAAAATCCATGTGAGGAACATAATTATGTGAATAATTTGTATATTGATAGTAATTTAATGGTTTTGTCCATATGACATGTATATATATGACCTATGTAGATGAATTTTAAGCATGGATGTAAATTTGATGGAACTATATGCATAGCATGAATCCATGGTTTCCCAAGTAAGAGATTATAATTTAGATCATTAGGCATAATTTGGCATGTTGTAAGTAGTGTTATAGGCCCAAAGGTAAGGTTTAATGTTATTTGATCCAAAAAATTACATGGAATATTATCAAACCCTTAGATTCTCATATCACAAGGATCCAAATATGTAGCATATATATTAAGAAAACATAGAAAAGATATGTTTAAAATATTCAACCATGATCCATTGTCAATTATAACTCATTTGAAACATACCTCATTTATTCATAAATAAATATAAAGAGGTAGATATAAATATATGATGTGTGGAGGTAGGAGGTACTCTTTCTTAAAATAAATATGTTCTTATATCCATTTCATAGTATAAATTATAGAAGCAACATAGGCATGCTCATATGTTTGAAGTACCTAAGTATCATGAATTGCCACATACAAAATTATTTGTATATGTCAATTTTATTCAAAATATATAAAATGTAAATTTTACTTAAAGGAGTATTTACCTAATCAATAAATCTAAGGCAATGGGTATTACAAACCTACCATGCTTCAAGACCACATGAGGACATCATAACCTAGACTATATGGTCTATCAAAAGCGTAGAGCTAATAATAGATGTGGAATGTTGGCTAGATGTTTTTGATTGAGAATAATGAGGGATAAGTAAGACCAATAATGTTTTGATATGTCTAAGAATGATATAAAAGGAATCATAATGGACTAAAGAGAAAAATGCATCTTAGGGAGATTTGTTGATTTTAGGTAGTATAATTATTATTTGATGTAATAAGTTATCTGTGATTAAAGAATATTATATTAATTTTATTTCACATAGGAGGAAAATAACATGTGAAATAAATAATGAAACATGAAAGATATTTTAATTGATATGAAGCATCATGTATACATGTATTTATGTCATTTATGAGTTTACTCTGAATGAGAGGAAACAAGAATGCAAATGAAAGTAGTAAACCTTGCAACAAAAAGTGATTGATTTATGATATATTTATAATCATTATAATACAAATTTGAATATATGTGAATCTAAAATATGAATCTTGGAAATATAGACCTTAGGGTAAGGTAAGTCTAGGGTTAGTTTACAAAAGATTTAAACTATATTTAAATAAATGAAACCCTAATGTGGTATTGATTAAGTGGGATAGGTTATGAAAAACATAATAAAAATAGGAGTTTTAAACCCTAATTTAGTGCAAAGAAACTCAAAAAAGGTAAATCTTAGGAAAAATTAAGGTTTTAAGCAATATTTAAAGTAAGTCAAGTTTACCAAATGTTTTAACCTTTTAGGGTTTACTAGTGTAAATCATATGTTAGATTAAAGGGATGAGTTGTCTAAATCAATGAAATAATATCCAATGAACAACCACTAATTTGTTACAAAATTTGACTTACTTTGACTTTATAAAAATAGTAATAAATATGTGTAAATAGAGACTTATTTGGAAAACACCTATCATAGAAGATGTAGGTGATGAAAATTGGGTTATGAATAGGTTTGAGTGTTATCTAAAGGATCCCTAAATAATATATCTCTTTATACAGTATCACCCCACTTGGATAGTAGTGTTATGTGGCTTTAGTGTCCTAAAAAGGGTCTTAGTGTCCTCTTTATAGGACTATTCCTATTTTCTAGGTGCACCTACACCTATGTTTATAGGTTCTATTCCTATGCACACAAAATTTATAAATATATATTATACTTATAATAGCTGATTTAATATGCAAACCCAAATCCTTCTTATAAGTATGGCATGAGCTGAAAATATCTGCTCATTAGTAAGATAGGCTGGACATCCTCAACACCACACTATGAAGAGAGTTTCCTACATACCAATACTCCAAGGAGGGATCAATCTCTGTATAGTTCTCCCACCTAGTGCTTGGTGTAAGTGAAAGTGAATGCTATAATGATATTGGTCTTGAATGCCTTGATTGTGCTTGAGATTGAAAATCTTTGAAAACTAGGCTTAGGTTAGTTATAGATGTTAGTATGCATAAGTATGTAAGAATAGGTATTAATAACCTTGATTTTGCTCAACTTGTTTCTTATTTGATTAGATTTTTTGCATCAATTTTAAATGTAGTGGATATATGTATAATAGACTTTTATTTATAGTGTTTCATAGCTTGTGCAAATAATAAAATGTTCTTAAGTCAACCTTAGGATGGGTATACATTTGAAAATATATTTGTTCGAGAGAGTTAAGGAAGGGACACTAGTGCCATGTTTGGCACAATAGTGTTATTTTGTGGACATTAAATACATGTGGCTCTAGTGTCCATAATGTGGTGTTAGTGACTAATTGGTAGGATCCTAGGCACAAAGTGTTAGGATCTATGAATAAAGTTTTGGAACTATGTTTGAATTGAATTGAGATGTCTTTGGTCTTTATAATATCTATAAAAGTGTGATAAAGGATATAGGTTAGGTCTATGGATAAGATAATAATAGGTTATCTCAAGCAACATTCTTAGCATCCAAATACCACTTTTAGGTGATTAAAAAATGCATGTATGATTTAATTTCATAAATTATATTAAGTTTTATTAATATTTAAATTTCATTTATAAGTTTATCTCTAGTTATAGGAAAATAAATGTTAATATAATATCTTATTTTCCTTATTACATGTATTATTGGACACTACCCTAGATTGGCAATTATTGAATCAAAGTTAACACTAATCACATTTTGGTGTCATTTCCAAATACATTTATTAGGTGTCATTAGGAAATAATCATTAAAATAGATATTTTGAGAGAGATTATAGTAAGTTTTCTTTCACAAATTATATTTCCTCACTTTAGCAATGATAAAACAAATAATTTTTAAGTGACAATAGACAAATTTTCCAAGATTATTGGAGTAAGTGGAACTTAATTGTCTCATAATAGTTTATTTTATAGGAAATATTAGTATAAAGTTAATTTAGGAGTACTATTTAAAATTTATAAAGTTATTTTATGATTAGGAAAAGACACTTAAGTGGATATTTATCAAACAAATCCCCTAAATCTAAGCCATAGGTAAGGAAGAGTGATCAAACAAGGTTGAACAAGAATAATCCTTAGAGGAGGAATCAAGAATATCACTACACCACTCCATGAGATATCATTTGAAGAAAAAATGGGATATGTAGGACATGTTTCATACATCAATAACCTTTACTTATCCCATAATATTAGACCTGGATGAGGAAGCCCATATGAATAATATATCCCCATCCATATTACCTATCTTTATGGGTATAGATTCAAAATAACATGATCATTTCTAATTTGAGTTCAAAGTACTTTGTCAAACATATGATTATGTAAATGATAAATAAAAAATAAAATTCTTTACCTCTATGCTCAAATATTAAGCTGTGTATTGGTTCATGGGATTAGAACCCAACTTCATCCACTCTTGGCCTAAAATGGAAACATAATTTAAAAATAAGTATTAATATTATTATAGGGTTTGATAACATAATGAATAAATATTTAGGATGAAATAAAATGAGGATGAAATCTTAGAAGATTATTTGGACCAATTTCTATTTGTCCATCAATGATATGACATTGAGTTAGAACTAGAGTTAATAAAGACAATTTTTCTAAAAGGAATAAATGATGAATCCAAAGATGATCTAAACCTTATGGGGAAAGGAATTGTAAATAAAATTGAAATCTCATATATTAGTGAAATTTGGAGGAATTATTCATGAACCAGGCCTAAAATTTAAAAGAACAAACAAAGGAAAGGAAATGGTGACATGAGTCAATTCATGAAGTAATTATCTAATTAAAAATATAAATATTGGTTCATTTTAACAATAAAATGGATGGGATTCAATAAAAATCTATAACTAGTGAGATTCTAGCTATATATTATCTCAAATGTAAAGACAAACATGCATTTCATGACTAGCCTCTTGAAAAAATGATGTTTTCATCTATGCGAAATAATACTCCACTATTCAATGTGAGTTAATCCTAGGAATAAAAATCACATTAATAAATACACCCTAAAATAATAATATCTTAAATACATAGGACAAATATAAGGGGAAACTTCCCTCCAAATCAATATTCCAATGAGTTTATTCCTTGAGTTCCTTGGCTCCTACTCAATGGGTTGCACTATGTCCTCCTACACAACAAAGGGGACCATATACCCCACAATAATGGAATAAATAACCATGTTCAAACACAAAATGGGATAAATATAATAAAAAACCATGGATCCATCAGTACTTTCAAAAAAATAATTAATAATTCCAAGGATATAGATGAATGCAAAACTAATAAGAATCCATGTTACCTATTACTTTCAATACCACTCAATAACCTCAATTAGAGTAGGTGAAATAGATACAATTACATGATTATTCTATGGCTAATCCAAAATATATTAGACAGGGAAATATTATCTATAAAGAAAAATAAAAAAATATAATTTTAATTAGTTTTATTATTTGTGTTAATATTCAACTTTGTTTAGGAAAAAAATTATTAAAACCTTATTTCCACATTATTTTTGAATTATCAAATCAAAAATAATGGTATATTTATCCTTACAAAATTCAACATGACAATCGACCAATCAAAACTCTTTCCAGTTTCCCACCAACTCCATTCCTAAAAAGGTTGAAGGATAAAACAACCTATCAATAAAAACACTATTTAACTAAATCTTGTCTCATCCATGAACAAAAATGGCTAAACATTAGAGTCCCACTTTTTCAAGACATTTAGGATGTTCTTAAGTTTAATAGAACCATTAATTAATTTTACATAACAACTTCAAGATAGAAAAAAATACACCAAAACCATCCAATTGATAGTAGATTAGTGGTGGGAATACTTATTCCACCTAAATATGGATACCTAAGTAACTTGGTAGTAACAATATCAATTTGAAAATCTAGAATACCAAATTTCCTCATAGATTTAGGTGTTCCCATTAAATTTATGACTATCAACATGATAAAAGCATTATCACTGACCAATATGCAACCAAATTATATAATATTAAAAATGGTTGATCGATTCATTACTAAACTAAAGGTATCATTGAAGATGTTTTAATCACCATAGAAACTTAGGAATATCCTATGGACATCTTAATACTTCAGCCACAAACCCAAAATATTAGATATTCACTGATCTTGGGAATACCTTGGATTTATATAGTTATTAAATTTATATATTGTATATAAGGGGACATGAAAATATAAAATGGGTTTAATGCTAATAAAATATCTTTGTACCAACCTAAAAAACCTTCCTTTGAATCTTATAGAAATTTTTGGGTAGATGAAACTGAAAATGAAGAAACTATTTCTTCTTTGGTAGTTATAATAGTTCATAAATAACTTTTCATCAAGGTGTTTTTAGTTGGGTGTAATTCAATTAAAATTAGTATTTAACATATTTTAACTTTCACTTGTCAAAGATCATCCCCATTGGTGACATGTTTTTTCTAAATCATAGTAACTTTCCACATGTTATAACTACAGTCTTGTCCACTAAACTCATTTATGATTGAATTTACAATATTTAACTCAATAGACCCTTAAACCAAGAAAATTAAAATCCATCTATGAAAAATATTAAACATTAATAAATAGTTAAAAAAATAAA